>JAQQAE010021137.1:0-10529 GCA_029823295.1 Pseudamia nigra | reverse complement strand
TATCTTGGTGTCAATTTTTTACATCACAAAAACCTGGCATTTGAACAGAGGTGTGTAGACTTTTGAGATCCACTGTACGTGGTTTTTACAGGGCAACAATAATACAAACATAAAATGAGCCCATGAAATATTATGCGCTGCTGGAGATTAAACTGGACAACAGTACATAAAATGGTTAGAATGAGGTCACCCTAAAAGAACTCCAGCAGTAAAATAAAACGTGTATATTAACGCCAAAGCAACATTCAGGAAATTATTAAATAAAACAGTAAAACGCTAACAGGGATCATTTATTACATTTATTACATCATTTATTACTACATTAAATTTAGGGATGCAAATTTTCACAAAGTTTTATTTCTAGTTGACTGCACTATAAGTTTCTTATAACTATTTTTACTATGTGGATCTGAAAACTTCTACCAGTAAAAAGAGCATACAAGACAATAGTACTGCACTTTCAAATCTACTGTTTAATGGGCCAGACTATTGTAAACTCTTGTAGTTGTTGAAATCATAGACTCACGGATCCAGAAGATATTAAGCAACTCTGCCATTACAGTAGATGATGGAAGTGTCCAACATACTGTGGACCATCTCAAACTGCCCTGCACTGTCCTCAAACCTAACAAATAGAAATACAATAAAAATAATATAAAAGACATTATTATGTCTTGTCATTTCCAAGGAATACAACACCAACAGACATTTTGTGCCTAACCATGTTAACTATGCCACAAACCTGTCATCATGGGAAAGAGAAGAAAAAGCTCTTAAACAGTCTTTACACTTAATTTCCGGACAAAATATTTTTACAGATCAATGGAGCACCAAATAAAGAGCAGCTAAACTTAGCCACATGGTCATGCAACTCATTTGATGATGAATAGTTAAACAGTGTCCACATTTATAATATAATGCAACAGGTTTTATGAGTCACCAAGTGGGCCAAATGCATTGATTTGCATCTCTTTGGATTGTTTTATGCAGTCTTTTCATTTACACCTCAGGCATAAATAGACAGAAATACCAGAAATACAGCCGTAACAGAAACCTTTTTCTTTCTTTTGAAACAATGTTCTGTGCATTTTAACATAATTCGGCTCAATGGCCCTTTTTATACCTGGTATTAAAAATGTGATATCTACCTCTATGTTGTCCGGATACAGATCACATTTGCATTGTGAATGTGTTGCCGTTATCTCGGTGTGATCTGAATGTCAGCCTGCCTGCGAGTCAGTTAAGGTGGTGGTAGATCATGGTACAAATGTGATCACATCCAGATTGTGCTTCCTCCTTTAAGACACAATGTGATCCAGATTCATTTGAAGTCATGGTCAGACACAACCAGATCTCTTTGTGTGTGCCACCTTCCATTATCAGGTCATATGGGTCGCGTTTTGAAACCAGGTGTAAACTGGGTCTATGTGTTTTATTTTTGGATTCAGTTGTGCAAGTGAGGCTGTCCTTTTTTTCTAGGCACTCTGGGGAAGGACACATTTCCTACCTCTGGGTTAAAACCAGAGATGGGTACTACTCAAGTACATTTACTTTTTTACATGTACTTGAGTAGTTTTTTTTCAATGATTCTTAAATGTACTTTTAAGAGCAGTTGTTTAGCAGAATACTTTTTACTTCTATTCAGTTAAATTTAGCCACAGCTCAGTGAGTAGGGGGCACTTTTACTTTGATTGCCTCCATATTTAGTCATCTTATGAACCAATACTGAATCAACACTAAACAGTGGAAATCAACAAAGCACCAAAATGCATAAAGATGAAGAAAATATTCAAACAAATGAACAAAATAAGCACAACAATTGGTCCAAACAAACAGCAAAATTAACAAAATAATCATGTAAATTAAAAATTGCACAAATGACCAAAAAAGGCACAAACCAAGCAACAAAAGAGGTAAAAATAAAATGTTTAAAAAGATTTTTTAAAATACGCAACAAATCTTACAATAAGCAAATCTTGAATACGTAATTGACTAAACAGTGTTTAACGATGCATATTTTTACCTTTTACCTGGTTCTTATACTTTATTCACTCACTATTTGAGTGTTTTTTAATGTGATACTCTTATGACTGTTACTAAAGTACTTATGTTTATGAGCAACCTACCTTTACTTCTACTTGAGTCATTAAAATGATTAAGTAACAATAATTTTACTTGAGTAATGATTCTGTTTACACCCCTCTGGTTAAAATCTCAAGTCATGCTTAGTCTGTTACATGTACCTTGTTTTAATGATGAGTTTCTGAATCTTGTCTTCTATGCTTTACACGTTTGGTGAGCTCATAGGCTGCATTAGTAAGCCATCTATTTATACATGACCATCTACAGTACAATAGCCTTCATCCAAACTAATAACAGTCTGTGAAAGCAATGATGAGGTCACTCATTACCAGAGCAAAGGAAAAAGCTTCCAGTTCAATGGAGAATGCCACGGCTTGTTATACAACACTTCCGGATAGTTTACAAAAAAGCTACTAAACCTCTCATTAAATGAATTCAGGTAAAATGCGCTGACTATATGTTTGCTCCTGGACTGCTAATGTAGCTCAGTGAGGAAAAAAAAGGTAATTATAAGATCAGCCTGTTAAGCATTTTCTTCACGGTTTATTTATAGAACATCCAGAATCTGTAGCCATCCCTAACTCTAATGCATGTTTAATAGTTTTATGCATTGTAAGGAATTTAAATAAAACTAGGCTGAAGGTGGACCTAGAGGCCAGGGCTGAGTGCTTTGGACAGGAGGATGCAGCCTACTGGATGCGATCTGTGGTGGAGGTCTGAACTATTAATAGTCAACATGATCAAAAGGAACAGGCACATAAGTCCTCCTTCTCAGCCACCGTAGACTATCTGCAGTCCGCTTGCTGCGCTCTCTCTGTGATGGAGACAAGGTCAGCTCTGACCACACAGCGTCCCAACGCCTCCGCAACAAGTTCATCAATCATCTCCTGCCTGCGCAAAAATCACCTGCTCCATTTGTGCCACCAGTACACAGCACAGGCAGTTTCTATAGAGCTCACAAATATTTAGTCTGCATTTGACTTAATAATAATTATACTAGTCATGATAATGATAATAATGATGATAACAATAATAATACAAATAATTTTATTAATAACAAAATCAGTGTTTGGGATATTTGCGCAGAAGCAGCTCTGCGTGTTGTTGCATAACCTCAAATTCTAGTGGATGAATGCTATGACAGCTGCACCTACAGACTTCAGATTGCATCTATCTCCTAAAAATAGCACCTGTAGCATGAAGGCCACAAAAGGGACCATTAAAATGTTAACAGTGCCATCTACTGGTTACAGGCCTGGGAGTCTTTCATCAAACTAGGGGAGGTTTGATGTAAAGAACAGGTACTGATCACAAATTCATTGCTGCAAAAAGTGTCACACTTTTTTTTTTTGTAGGAATTAGATTAGGTGCAGATTATGAAACAAACTTGAAGTCAAGGCCAATGCATTTTGTTTTGTTTGTTTGTTTTTTTTTTTTTTTTTGCACTAATTTAAACTCAGAATAAATAACAAAAGGACAATACAATTACTTTTTTGTTGTCTCGCTGCACACTGGTGACAAATTTGGATAAAGAAAAAAAAAAGATGTTTGTACCAGGAGCAGGGCTGTGCGATTAACGCAGATTATATAGATTTCCCACAGTCATAAATCTACAGCTGTCCACAGTTTCACATTTTTATTTGTCACTTCAAAGCATTCTTCAGTACCTCTCCCTAGTTTACTGTTTGGACCAGTGGACAAATGAATGTTATGGAAAAGAACAAGACTTTTGTCCATTTTCTCCTGTTTCCCACATCATTAACCCTAGAACACTAACGTTAAAATTAGTAACACCATCACTAACGTTGGGCGAAAATCACCCGAATGCAGGCCCCTTGAAAAAACCATAGATGGGAGGAGGGAAATAAACATACCATTGACATTAGTGAGCAGCTTGAAGCTACCCAAGGACCCATGCAACTCAGACAGCAGCAACACAATGAAAATCACATTTTTGCACTGATTGCGAGGGTTACCTCTCTCAAAGTTTGTTGTGCTTTCCTGGTGCAATGACAATAAAAGGAATTCTGATTCTGACATGACAAGAATTGCGTGGGTGAAAATCACCTGACGTTAGTGTTCTAGGGTTAATCACTAACTTTTGCATAATTGGATGTATGTGAATAGGGAGGGAGGTGGCTTTTTCTTAAAGTTATCCCTATAAACCATGAGAGGGTATTCTAGGAGAGAGCACAAGAAGTCCTGTACATTAGCACTGCAGGAGCTATGGTGGGAAACAAGAGGCTGAAATTCTCAGTCTTCCCATCCCGCCACTGTTCTGCAGCAGCTGGGAACAACTCAGTGGACAGCACTGCTTTTATCAGAACTTACTGTCCAGCTGTTTGTGATCTCTCATCTTGACGGCCAAAAAGTCGGGGGTACATTTGAGCATCAGCACATCTGAGGGATGATCCAGCGTGAATGACACTAAAACTGTATCACTGTTGTGCAAGACCCCAACTGGCACCTAAATAATGACCACGTTGTTTCAGAAAGAAGAGTCCGATTAAAGGATGTGAAGGCATTTCAAGCTTCACAAATACAGCTACCATTATTTACACATTTGTTATGATGGGATGCAGCTGAGAGTGTTAGTAAGGTTATCAGGAAAACAGTTGTTTGAAACATTTTTACCTTTTTAAGACCGTGATGACATAAAGGGGAGTAATGCAACGTTTTTTATAGGAATGGCTGCTTGTCTGGTTCAAGCATAAATAATCACCAAATTCAACATGTGGCTTCCAGCACATATTATGCCACAGGAAATAGGTCCCTTTTTAAATTTGTACATGATTATGTCAGTGGGAGGCTTCAAACTAGGAATATACACAAATCGCATCCCTATTGTTTTTTTTTTTTCTTTTTCCCCTCACATTTATACACACAGGGACAGTGACAAAGTGCTAAAAACAAGATGGGTGTAAACACAGGGTTTAGACAGGGTGGAAAATGAGAAGGAATGTGTGTAGGCATCTGCTTTCTCCATTTATGCATTTACTGCTTTGTCCTAACTTTTACTTGTCTTAATTTAATTTGTGGGAACCCCTCTCAACACAGCTTCCCTAGTGAGAAAGTATTTCTGCTAAGGTTACTGCAGCCTTCAAGAGGGTTAGGGACAGATCCAGAAGGATTACCCCCAGCAGCAGTGACCCAAAATCATCAGCATAGCTGCCACAACCTTTTCCCTCTCCCCTCTTTGTATCCATTGCCTTGAAATGTGACACTACGCTGGAAAGTTGCCTGGTGAGCATAACCCACATTCTTTTCGAAGATCCCTACCTCCCTTCTTCAAAAAACAACAGTACCACTTTGCAACAATACAACTTTTAGATTTGCTAATGATTCTTGTGAGTCACCTCTGTGAGCTGAGGTAGGTAGAGAGATAGAGTTGAATAGATCACATCAGGACAGTCAATCAATTTTGTAGCAGATTTTTGCTTGCATATTTGGGGTTGTAAAATGTCCAAAAATAATATGAAATGCTCAGGCTGTTGGGATTATAATAGCGGTACGAGTATCATTGTGTCTTAAAGATGTATCATTCACTGTAGTATGATTAATTTACATTTTTTCTTTAAACTGTAATGCTCAAGTTAAACAAGTACACTACAAAATAAAATAAGATCACATATTACTTACTTGCATCTAACACTTTTAGTAATCTCTAGCAGCAGATCTACAGTCACACACCTTACTTCTTTGTGAAATCGGAAATGTACTGTTTGTAGCTGTAACACAAACAGCCACTGAGTACACTATAAATATACAATTTTGTGTCTAAGCCTTTTGGTGCTCCTCGTCAACGTAATCCCCCGCAGTCCCATCTGTGGAATTTTTACTAAACAGAGGAAATTATGCAGCTGTGAGAGTAAGAACCATAATAGAGTTGCATACTCAAAGAGAACTGCTTGCATCAGTGTTAATAAAAGACATTGATCTTGCAAGACTTAAAACACTACTTTATTATTTGTCTTAAATGTCTAGGGTGCTAATGAATTAATGCAAATTTATTTTTGACAAAGTTAATGGAAAGGCCATTAATATTACAAGCGCAAAAGTCATTCCTGAGATTATTTCTCATTTCAACATCTGTGCTGTCTGGACGTTCTGAATTGTGAAGAGAGAACCACTAGAGGGCGATATTCTACCATGTTTTGGAGGTCTGAAACGGCCAACATAAAACGCCACCAAAATGAAATCAAAACATTAAACACCATTTAAAGTTTAGTACAACAGCCTTTTTTCTGACCTGTACATTCAATGATGCTATATTCATAGGCTATGACATTTAACACATGGCATCTATATGTTACCACATATGATAAATGCACTTCATCATGCCAGTGATCTCATTGAATTTTTGTTTCTAAACCTAATAATCATGTGACTTGTCTCTTATTGTGTTTCCCTTGTCAGACACTGGCTTGCGTTGTGAAAAATGTTATGTACGAAAATGATTATGATCTTGTTATATTATTATTATTGTTATTATTATTATTATTGTGTAAAGTCCACAGGAATTATGAATTACCTTCACTTTCTAATAGCATCACTTTAGTCGCTCTATGGCTGTCGCTTTTTTTGTCATTTTAAAACGGCTCTTAAAGTAACAAGCAGCTGTTGCCCAAACTGAGTGAATGAGACTGAACTGTACTGTAAACTCGCTGTATTCATTTCAAACCGGGCGCGTGGATGAAATTGTAAAGTCATACAGTATCTACAGGAATTATGACACGATGCGCAGTCAGCGATGTAATATTAAACACGGTGCGTCTGTCACGAAACCGTGTTAGAAACGAGCCAATAGATGCATTCGTTACTTGGCCTTTAAGCGCCGTTGGCCAATGGAATCGCATCTCTTTGTGAGGTGAAGAATGGTGGCGGCAATGTTATGGAGTTTCCGCTGCTCTCCTCGTTCATGCCATCAGGTTAGGAAGCTAGCAGTATAGCTAAGCTAGCGCGACGCTAGGCCTCCAACAGATCAGTCATAGCGCAAAAGCGGCTCATATGAAGGAGACAAACACCACTTTATGAATCTGTATGAGAACAGCTAGAGTCCCAGAAATATGGTGGTTCTCAAAATCCGAGACCAGGTAAGTGAACGTTGTGTCAAAAGCTCAACTAAGTTTATGCTAACGCTCGCTTCGCTTGCTAACTGTTTCAGCATCGCCATCGTAATGCAATGCGAGTCTTTGGAGCTATTACCTGAAACGGAAGCGTTACATCAAACGTCTGAGAGGCCGTATGTTAAAATTGCAACCTGCGACATGCAGGTCTGATGTAGTAATGCCGGGGTGAATCACGAATGGATTTCAATGTATCCCAGTAACAGGAGGAAACCTTTAAATTGAGACGCATGTCCTAGCGGTTGTAGACTTCCACAGGCTAATGTTGCTGTATTTATACCCAGCAATTAGCCAGAGCCAAAGTAAAACGCTTTCACCAGCTACTTAGTTGTGACAAAACGATGTAGAACGGGGTATTTGAAGTAGCACCTCTCACTGGGCGTTTATGAGATGTGTGAGCTGAGCTGACGACCATAACAACCAAAGCCAAGGGTTGACTTTGACGTTACTGTGACAACTGGACGTCTGAGCTAAAGCTGATGTTTATGTTAATAACGTCAGCTCTCATATGATACGTTAGTTACTTTACTTGTGAGAGTTTTCCATGTAATGTCAGCTACTTCTGCCGTGAGGCTTTATGTCTTAATATGAAGTACCTCAGCTGTGAGGGTTTTATGCCGTAGCATTATTAGCATTAAATGTACATATTGTGATGTAGTCATTGCACTTGTAAATGGAAGATGTGGCACTGTTGGGTGTCAAAAGCTTTATGCTCGTTCATTTGTATCATTGTTATATTTTATTCATGCTGAATTTGTTAGCTATGTGAAAGTCATGCCCTTTAACACACGTCTCCCGTTTTATTCCTCTTGAAGAAATGCTAATGAGGAAGAGAATTAAATGTAGCTCTTATAGTATATTCAGTACAAATGGAATACATACACGCAGGCGGACTCTCATTTGTATTGGTTACAATAAATTTGCAAGGTGACTTGCAGTGTGGCCGTTTCAAGCACTGTGTCCTTTTACAATACTACTTGCCACCTACTTGTAGAAACAAGAATAGCTTCTGTTATCGTTGAAGTATTGTGTTTTGCACATGCCTGCTATTCTTGTGACATATGTAAGTGCATGTGTCTTTTATTTTGTGTGTGCTTGAATGATCGTGTGCCTGGGCTTCTCTGAGCCCTGTTGAGTTGCCAAAGAGCTGTCTCCATGGTGATGGTATTAACTAGGCTGGCTTGTATGAGGAGAGGAAGTGCACAACCGTGCAGCTAGAGAAGCGTAGAAAATAGAATACAACAAATTACAGATTTGTCCATCCTTTCTTTCTGGGTTCTGGACCAAAATGATTTAAATAAAACTGTGCAACGAGCACAAATGTCATATTGTTAGCCAGAATGTATCACCAGTCACTTTAACCTCTGTTGTGCCCTGTAGCTATTCATGGGCAATTTCTAATAAAAGAATGAGCGGATTGTTTTTGTTCTAAATAGTGACAGTAAGTTACTGTGTTTAGTAATACGCAGTCTTCTCTTTATATTCATCAGTGCCGAGTAAGCATTGATCCAAGTGCTGAAGTATGTCATGTGGTTTAAAATTTGTATGAGGGCTTAACTTATCTTGTCCTGTTTTTTTTAGAGCGCTTTAGAGGGAATAGTCTTACCCTTGAGATGGTGTGCATTTTGAATGTGAAATATAGAATTGGTTTAAGCCTAAACCTTTGGTGCAGAAAAAGTTTTATATTACATATGACACGATGCTGAACGTTTCTGACAGTAAATGATAAATGTGCTGTTTAGTGATATTTACACAGCACATTAAGCTATATTTATCTTTAATGAAAGATAAATGTTGTTTGATGTGGGTAGATATTCTTTTGTGGTCTGCAGATGAAACTGTGGGTATAAACCAAATGTATTGTGGCCATGAAATTTTATAACCTACATGGCTGCACATTAGTTAATTGGGAAGCTAAGCAGCCTGTGGGGTTTAATGAAGGATGCATATTATATCATTGTGACTGTAAGCCAGGAAAAAAAATGTGTCTCATGGGAATGAGTGTATGTACCAAGATGGACGAATGCTATTAAAGCCATGGACGGTGTTTTTCCTTTACACTTTTTTTCATTTAAGTGTTTCCTTCTTTATTTTTTTGCTTTTTTGAATGTAGCTGCATTTGAGCCAGGCAAAAGAAGTTAAGTGGTATTGAAGGCCAAAACAAAACATGCTTTTAAACCAGTCAAACATTGTAGCACAATTTCAAAAACAGGATTTTTAAGCAAGGAATTATAGTTTTACATGCCTAGGATTAATCACATTAGAAAAAAGGTGATGTATTTTGTGTCTAATGTCAGCTACTTCTGCCGTGAGGCTTTATGTCTTAATATGAAGTACCTCAGCTGTGAATGTTAGCTATTTCAGCTGTGAGGTTTTATGCCGTAGCATTATTAGCATTAAATGTACATATTGTGATGTAGTCATTGCACTTGTAAATGGAAGATGTGGCACTGTTGGGTGTCAAAAGCTTTATGCTCGTTCATTTGTATCATTGTTATATTTTATTCATGCTGAATTTGTTAGCTATGTGAAAGTCATGCCCTTTAACACACGTCTCCCGTTTTATTCCTCTTGAAGAAATGCTAATGAGGAAGAGAATTAAATGTAGCTCTTGTAGTATATTCAATACAAATGGAATACATACATGCAGGCAAACTCTCATTTGTGTTGGTCACAATAAATTTGCAAGGTGACTTGCAGTGTGGCCGTTTCAAGCACTGTGTCCCTGGTGGAATTGCACCACTTTAGTACAAATAAGTTTCACAGTGGTGACCTTGGAAACATTAGCAACCGATTTTCCAACTTACCAAATAAAGAGTTTGTAGCAATTTGACTGAAGTTCAGGAAGGGTTAAGTTTTGTACAGTCAGGAATGTTCCATCTGGGTCTTTCATGAGTAACCATTTGCAGCTTCTGGATGTGATTCCCTACCCTTAATGTTCTCCATGTCCATATGCCAGCCTCCCCTCACAGGCAGTGGAAAACCGCCTGATCAAAGACAATCTGCTGGGGTTATGGTGGATGGAGTGGTGCTGCTAGCCAGCACAACACAGCACCATTCAACCAGACCTCATGCTCTTAGACACTGTTCATGACATTTGGGAATTGCAGTCACTTGATGTGATGATAATCTGCAGGTGTCTTGGGTAATATTATTAAAATCTACCTCATTTTTGTTTGTTATTTAGTTTATAAGTTAGTTTGTAAGTTACAGAAACCCCATATACACTGCCTGGCCAAAAAAAATCACCACCTGGATTTAACTAAGCAAATAGGTACAAGCCTCCCATTGGATAATTTCTGCATGGGTGATTACGTTTCA
>JAQQAE010021136.1:0-10530 GCA_029823295.1 Pseudamia nigra | reverse complement strand
GAGATCAGACGGCGTTTGGTGGTTAAGCGGACCTGGATTAAAATTTCCTCTGAAAGGATTATTCTTTTTTTGGACATTATTCTTCCTTTGGATGTACTGGACTGAGCCAAGGAGGGAATCTGGAGTCGCGACCGGATGGTACAGTAAACGGGACATGTGGTGAGGTGATGACATTTTCGTTCTTGCTCTGCGATGACGTCTCATTCCCACTACACATGCGGCTGAGAGAAGTAGGATTTTCCTATGCTCTTCAGAGAAATATAATATTTAAACACACGCCGCACAGAAACCTTTAAATGTGGACAAAATGCCCGTGTCCTTAATAATGCGTTGTGACTTGCCCATAGAAAAATATATGGTGTTTTGTTACAGGGTCATTCGCGGATAAGACCCGGAAGTGACACAGATGTGACCCGGGCCTCCTTGTGCACATAATTCCTCATTATACGGTTAGATTTTTTTGCCAATTTTTTCCACGCTATGCGAATTTCTCGTTATCAGAATTGCTCTTTATGCGAGGTACCACTGTATTTCACTGTCAAAATGTGTTCAGTGCAGATGCTTGTTTGATTTTTTTAGTGCAGTTACTATGCTGTACAGGACATTTGAGATCTTGGTGATTAGCTTTATCTCAGTAGAACAGTCCCTTCTATTCTATTCTATTCTATTCTATTCTATTCTATTCTATTCTATTCTTAGCCTCCATAACCCTCCCCCCCAACTAAGTAGCTTTGTAAAACTAAATTGTTTGTGTCACATTAACAACCATGTCTTAAGTTGGTCTTTCAGGTCTTCGGTGAATGTGACAAATTAAAATGTCATCTATAATGAGCCCTGAAGAACATATATTTGTATAAAATGGGATAAGAATGAGCAATTATGTCTGTCAATGATGGATTTTACCCCTACATGTGAAAACAAATGTGTTTAACCCAACTCTACAGCATGGTGTACCTTATATATAGTTCACAGAAATAGATAGAGTTATTGTTTCTGGTCCATTGTCAGACCACCTGAATTCAAATTTGCTGAAAGGTAATTGTGTAATTTTTAATCAGTGATGGCAATGCTACCAAGCACCGCTGCGCTAATGGTTCATGATGATTAAAAGGGGTCTGCACAATATCAGCTGTTCAAAAAACATGGGTGGTGAATCATATTTATTGTCATATCTTCTTTTTTTCTGACCCTTTCAGCATTTAAAATCCAAGGCTTTCCACATAACACGAGAAAAACGAAAAACTTCAACTAAAACAAGCCGTTTCAAAAATAAAATGAAACAATTGATTTTCCTCTTCAATTAAAATGGGACTGGGAGTAAAAAACAGAGCTTCAACAAAAGGACTAATGAAAGTGAAAAATAATGAACATTTCTGGACTACAGTAGCTTAAATGCGGACATGACATGGATCAGTCCTTTACTCAAATGATGAATGGTGAAATTTGTCATTTAATCCAAGTGCACATTTTGAAGACCAGCCAAGATAATTTTGACATACTCCTGAAATTTTTCATTAGCCTTTAACATGGAAATGCCAGGTCATAGCATGGAGAAAACTGGATCCTAAAGAGTGTATTTTACATTCATTTTTTTTTTTTTTCAGTTCCCTGTTTTACTTTTTATTCGGGGAGCTAGGGAGATTGATTTAGTGAGCTCGAGCAACACGGGCGTCTTTTGTGTCTGGAGTTGCAATTTAGATTTAGGAGACAGAGGAGCTGCAATCAGGAAGAGGTGGTAATCAATTTTTCTTGTTTACGTGCACGCGCCTGCCCGTGTGTGCACCATACTTGTGCCCGCCGCTGCAGAGAATGCATCCAAATGAGAGGAGCTTGTAATGGGTAACTGGTCTGCCTTCCTCGCTGATACACAAATTCTGGTCACGGTCTTCATCATATAGCTTTACTCTCTCTTTTTACTTTACATCATACCAATTATACACATTTTTAAATTCCCCTGGGAAAGTGCTCTTTTCAACACAGGCACACCAATTTAAGAAAATGATAGGCACTCATTTTCCAGGAAGATAATTCTTGAATAACATCTACAAAATCTAAAGAAGGCCAATTTCTGTATTGTCAACAGTAGCAAAAAGTAACGTTAACAGCTGGTGTCTAATGGATTTTTTTTCCCTCACTGAATAACAAGGGGATTGTGCAGTTTGTTAGCCTGAACATTTACCCTTGTGCAGCACAGAGGAGGCTCATCACCGAGTTTTTCCAAGTTCTTTATTGCAGCTTGAGAACAGTTGGGTCTTCACTAGTTTTAAACAACACAATGTCTTTGGCTGGTGCTGTTAGCATGGAAAATGTTTTTACTGAGCACCTTAACCCTGTAAATGAGAGGACTATGAGCATACAGTAAACATGAACACAAGGAGCCATTGTAGAGCAGCACAGTCAAGCTGTTCACATGGGGAGAGAAATTTTGCTTGACAGAGAGGCGCTTGTCTGAGAAAAGAATCAATCGGTAAATTTCAGAGCTATGAGAAAGTATTTGCTCCCTTCTTGCTTGTACATTTATCACACTTACTGTAATTATTTCAGATCATCAAACAGACTTTAGTAGTAGACACATAGTCCAAGTAAATACAAAATGCAGTTTTTAAATGATAGTACAGTAGCAGCAGGAGCTTAGGAGGTAGAAAAGGTTGTCCAGTAACCTGGTTATTCTGCCATTGTGTCCTTGGGCACAACAATTCACCCACCTGGCCTTGTATAATAATAATAATAATCATAATAATCATAATAATGGATTGGATTTATATAGCACCTTTCAGGTCTCCTTCCCAAAGCGCTTACACTGAATCCATTACTCACTCACTCCACATTTTCCTCTGGTGGTGGCAAACTACATCTGTTGCCATAGCTGCCCAGAGGCAGACTGATGGAAACATTGCTGCCAATTCATGCCAATGGCCTCTCCAGCCACCACCAAACATTCATTCATTCACATTCATACAAGGGAAGGTGGGTGAGGTGTCTTGCCCAGTGACTGAGATGGAGCGGGATTCAACCCGCTCCATCCGAAGCACTGTAGGCGGCTCAGGAGGTGAATGTGAATGAATGTGTTGTGGTGGTGGGTGGAGAGGCCATTGACGTGGATTGTCAGCCATATTTCCAGCAGTCTGTCCCCGGCAGCTGTGGCTACAGATGTATCTTACCATCACTAGTGTGTAACTGTGGAGTGAATAAATAATGGATTCACTGTAAAGCACTTTGGATGTCTTGAAAAAGCTGTACATGAATCTAAGCCGTTATTATTATTATTATTATTATTATTATTATTAAACATGCCTAGCCCTTTGTGAAAAGGTATTTGCCACCTTCTTGTCAAATCATGAATTAACTGTGAAATATAATTTTACCAGCCAAGCCTCCATCCAAGTCTGTTTACTGCGAGACCTGTTGGCTCAAGAAGTTACTTCAGTAGAACCTGTCTGACAAAATGAAGTAAGCTAAAAGATCCCAAAAGTAACACATCATGCTGTCACCTAAAGGAATTCTAGAACAGATGAGAAACAAAGTCATTGACATAGGGTTAGTTTGGAAAAGTTAAAAAAAAACATTTCTAAGGTTTTGGGACCTCAACGAGCCACAGTGAGGAACAAAAACAAAACTTAGAACAGTGGTACGTAGTCCTTCTCAGGAGTGGCCAGCCAAAAAAAATGACTGAGTGAAAGTCACAAACAAACCCCGATCAACATCTAAAGAGCTGCAGCTCTAACTTGTGTCATTTAATGTTAATGTGGGTAAAGACTGGGCAAAAATGGCATCCATGGGAGAGTTCCAGGGTGAAAACCACTGCTGAACAAACGCAACACAAAAGCTTGTCTCACACTTACCAAAGAACATCTTGATGATCCCTGAAGACTTTTGGAAAACTAGTCTGTGGACTGATGAGACAAATACTGAACTGTGTGGAGGGTGTGCATCCTGCTCCATCAGCCATAAAACTAAAACAGGAATTCATAAATACACATCACACCAAATAAACACAGTGGTGGTATGTGATGATCTGGGGCTGCTTTGCTGGATCAGGACCTAGACAGCTTCCTGTGATTGATGGAATGGTGAATTCTGCTCTCGTTTTGTATTTGTCTAATATTAAAATTTGTTTGATTATCTGGAACATTGAAGTGTGAAAAACATGCAAAAAATAGACCAGCTTTTTTACAGCTCTGTATTCAACATTCCCACACAGCATAAATAGTCTAAAGCTGATCTTTGTAGCTGCACATAAGTGGATTCAAAGAAAAAAATATCTTTGTGTGAATCAAAATGAGAATTAAGATAAATGGACATAAATGACCTTTTCTTCAATTCTGCTTTCAGAACTGAAGTGCACTCTTCACTTAATGACTACCAGGTACAAAAGAGGCTGGAAAGACATGCCTGCAATTGTAGGTTTTTCTGTATGAGTCCTGCGGGGGAGACAGCTACGACTTCTAAGACTGGAAGCCCCAGTGTACCTGTCTCCACACTGAGTGAAGACAGAGGTGGCATCAAGTCCCTGCTCTGCTATTAATTCATACAACTGTCTAGATGATGAGCTGTGGTGTGAGTGAGAGCACTGTTGTGCCATTTTTACAGTTGTGCTTAAAACAGATGGACCAAGTGTCCAGCTGGGGAATGAATGCTGCTTATAGGATGAACGACTTGCACTGGCTGTCTCCATAGCAGTGTGACATGGGCCAGTATATTTCTTTCAGTGTTCAGCATGGTGCCTATTACTGGTCATTTACATTCTAGGGCTCAATCACCCTGCTGATGTTCAATCTAATGTCATGGGCATAGTTTATACAGAGATAAACCACTATAATGCAAGGACAATAATATAGGCTCCTGTGTGAGTCCCTGAAGCCAAGGCTCCCTCTTCTGCCTCTCATTATAGCAGATATGCAGTATACACACGGACACGACAGGACAGGAGTGACACACACACACACACAGAGCACATAAACTGGACCGTGAAATACGAGGGGTGCCTGCAGATTGGCTGGGAACAGCTGAGGTAGTTTATTGTGTGTGGGAATGAGATGGGAGGAACTGATTTTCATTTAATGACTAGCTGTGTGATGTGGACTCATACAGACCCATCTAAAAACATTGGCTTCCACACACTGATGGGAGAAAAGGACCCAAGACCAGTTTGCCCACCTTCAGCTGGGAGAGATAATAAGATTTGGCTCCTACTGTCATGAATGGAAAGATTTGGCACTGAGGGTCTATGGGAGCTGCTTTTGAGGTCAAGAAGTGGTCTCACACCATTGATAATGGTTTTGTAACCCTGTACCTCCCTGGTTCTCGAACTTCAAGATACTATTAATGAACAATTACTCTGTTATGTCTGTGTGTTTTGATTATATGCAGGACATTGATCATTTGAACAGTAAAATTCTTGTATCAAAACATACACTGGTATTTAAGCAGGGCCGGTGATTTCATGTAAATTCATATTTTATTCATGTCTCACTCCTTTTTTTCATTTATTTGGCTTTTTAAAATTCTTTTGACCTCACTGTGCATTATCCAACAGAATTGAGTGTTTAACCATAGACTTTGTCTTCATTAAAACATTTTAAATTCATCATCTTCTGCACAATTAAATTAATTATGATTATGACCTTTCTGAGATGTGTTTTATTGTTTTTGGGCACACAAATTAAAAAAAATATTTCCCATTTGTAGCATAATGAATTCTGCATAACAGCATAAATAAATGAATTTCCCTGACTTGTCATTGCTTAATGTTGATAGAAATCCAAGGTTTAATTGTTGTGTATGAAAAACATAAAACATCACATCGTTTGAAGATGTAAGGTTGTAACAGATAAATGAGGTGATTTAAAAATTTTTTTTAGTAGAATAATGTTTTTTCTCCATTTCATGCTTGTCTAATTTCTATAAATGCAGTGTTAAAAAAGGTTATAGTCAGATGACAAAATTAAATTTCTGTTCTTATTTTACTCCAGCATTCAATCAAAGAAGTATGGAGAGATTTAATTATAGATGTTAAGCTTGACTATGTGCATTTTTGCACAAATAATAAACTGCACTTTTTGCATGCTGAATTCCACATGGCACAGCATGCAACTATGATTCTTGTTTTTCTAACATACAGTTGTTTAATGTTGGAAGAAATTCAAGGTTCAGGCCATTTTTCTTGTATATAGCCCTATAAAACACCAGATCACTTAAGGACATAATGGGTTGTGATAAATGGGTGGAGCTGGAAAAGTGGGGGCACTTTATTTGGGGAAAAATATACCCAAAAGGAACAGAAATGAACATAAAATAAACAAAATATGCAACAAAATGAACAATGTTGGACAAAATAACCCACAAGTCAGAAAAAAATAACAAAACAATCCACAAAATGAACAGAGTAGTAAAGGAAACTAACAAATGGATAAACAAAATGGCCAAAAATGACAAAAACTGGTCAAGAAAACAAGAAAAAATTAAAATAACAATAATAATGACAATGAACAATAAAATAATCAGTGAACACAGATTTAGGTTCAGATTCTTTATTATTGTATCCTTCGGTCAATTTGGTTTGACGTGAAGAAAGTCATCCAACATTTAACACATACAAACAACACAGGACAAGAACAAAGTGCACTGTGCTCAGGTTAAAAAAAGGCAACAATAAAAAAACAAAATGTAAGATTAAAAAAACAGCAGTAAAAATAAGTGTCATAGATACATTTATAAATGTATGATAATTATTTAGAACACTGGTAGGTAACAGACAGGAATGATGTAAAACATGACGATGTGCCATGTGTAAGATAAAGAGATAAAATAGAGCCAACCTTTCTTTGGAAGTCTTTAGCATATACTGTACAGCAATTCAGTAGAGATGCAGACCTATATTCTGACTAACCTATGTTCAAATTTGTGGCCCTTCCTTTAGACTGCTCTATGCCAAAACTGATTTAGAACTTTTATGACCTGTGACCTTTGATCTCCAAAAAACACAGTGACAGAAGCAGGTAAACCTAGCTTCATTTGTTTTCAAGTCAGAGCCTGAATGAACAAACTGGCTGAGTGGCATGGTCAAAAATTATTAAAATAATCCCCAAAATGGACAAAAATGAATGAACTCCTCTTTTGCTGGAAAGACAACATTTTTCTATATCATGCATGTCTCAATGCTATTATACGAACATGCTTTTCTTTACTCGGAAAAATAGAGAAATATGTAAATGATGACTTTGCATATTATTTCTTGTCCGAACAGTTAAATCACAGAAACGTGAGCATGTGACTTGAAACTGGTGCAGTTTCAGCAGTGTGATGGTCCCTTGACACATTACATCACCTTGAGCTATAGATCTGTACATGGTTTGGACCCTGGAAACAAAATAATCTGGTGCCAGGTTTCGCTTATAGAGAAAGACACTGACAACACCCACCACCTGACGCTCCAACTGATGCATTGTTGTAGAATCAATTGCAACTCTCACTGCATTTCCTCAATTTGTCATAGACTGGACTCCTCTGTCCCCCACTTCCTCCTCTTCTTTACTGCCTTTTTCTTTCAACTGCTCCTCCTTCTCTCCCCCTCTCTCACCGGCATGTCAACAGACTATGTGTGACAATCCCAAAGGTACAGAATTGCTTCAAGTTTGAGTTGAGAGGGAGAGCGTTTCCATTTGGCAGTCATTTAATGGAGGTAGACCCCTCCTCTCCTCTGCCCTGTCTGTTCTGTTCAGCAGGTTAGATTGCACAGCATCAGGCAATGCTGTTGACTGTCATCGCAGAATGACAGTGTCCTGACCAGCCCGTTTCCTTTGAAGCCAGTGCCTCAGGGTCTGCCCCGGGGTTGTTGAGGCATGCTGGAGTCTGCCATAGGTGCAGGAGTCCTGCGGTACCTCAGCTCATTTTGATTAATGGACCTCTCTCTGCCCCTGAGTGAGCAATTATCAGAGGGTAGGCAAAGTCGTTCATCACTGTAACCGAGCAGCAGGTCTCTTCCACTGTCGAAAGTCATACCTGCAGTGTTTGGGCTGTGTGTGCACATCCTCCACCTCATCGTCAACAAGCCCGCTTCCCCTTATTTGACCAGGAGGGTCTGTTCGGATCAGGTGTAGGAGGTGGAGTGCAGACCAGGCACCTTACAAGTAGATCAGATTTCCCCACGGTAATTGTTTAGTTGCTGCAGAGCTCTTTTCTCTTGATCAAATCCAAGCCTGCACTTTATTGCAAGATCAAGTTACCTAATCAGTCCTTCACATTCTTTCCAATATGACTTGTGAACCCATTGTCTGGAGCTGCTGCACATGTGCTCTGCATAGTAACCATCTACACCACTTCCACTTAGAAGCACAATAACACCACAAAGAAAATTTTAATCACCAATTAAACTTAAAAGATAGAAATATCACATAACCATTTCATAGCTTATATGGAAGAGAAACAAACAACTAATGTGTACTCTTCATTCACCACCATGTTTGTTTTGATGTATAATAAATATAATTTTGATTTATAATTCATGCTTCAGTCTCAAAACTCCAAAGTAACTAAACAGAAAAGAAAACAACACCCACAGAGAAGATTTGTTTAAGTTCATGTTAATATTATACAGTACATGTATACTAACAGAATAATAGGTATTTGATCATTGACTCTTGACCAATAAATAATTTGCTTGAATCTTGATCACATTATTATGAAGACTGTTGATCAAGTCACGCTCAATAGGCTGGTGGAGACTGAGAAGTACATGAGTCAGAATATTCTCAGCCATATCCACAAAAACAACATACCTACAAAAGCATTGACCTTAGTACTGTTAGTGTCCATTACTGTGACTGACAGTTGGCTCCTGAGGTTTTGTTAGTATTCAGTGGACTTCTGTTTATGTCTACCTCAACAAACCCTGACCCTTCATTTAAGTAGCACTTTTAACCAGCAGTTCCCTCGCCATCAAATCATTTACAAACTCAGTACTCTTCTCTGTCTACTTATTCACAATCGGCTCTCCGATACCACATCTCGGTGCATACTTACTGTTTTTAAGGAGTGCTGGGAAGACCTGTGTTTACAGAAGGGAAATCGATCCGCCCATTTGAATGCTGAGCCCATTACAGCTCTGTCATCGCCAATACACACCTGTAATCCAGAACCCTCACCTGCTGTTAAAAATACAATTAACAAAATTGTTGTTCTTCGCAGGCACCAGCAATTTACCTGCAGTTTACCTGAATCTATTGGTCAATTAACCATTTGTCTTCAGGCTGACCCCACCAGCTAATGGCTCTGGAGGAAGCCCAGAATCTGATTTCCTTTTAATGGTGTCTAATGGGCTGCCAACCGATACATTATGAATGTAAACCAACTGAATACAACCTGTGCCACCGCACCATTAAAGCCTTTTTCTATTCATTGATTTCTCTCTTTTAGCTAATAATTACCCCCCTCTTGCATGCATGCTGGTGGATCTTTTAAATACCTTGCATTGTAGACTTTACAAAACCGAGACTCTGGTAAGCATTTGAAAGACAGAGGTTTTGACAAATAATAATGTGAAGGACATACAGGATGAGCAACTTCTGTGTTGAAGTGATGAGCATCTCTGACTCCACACCTGCAGAGTGTAGATGTGCTGTCTCATTTACTTCAAAGAGGCGATGAAATATAGATTGGTTTTATTGCATGGCTTTGCTGAATTCTTTGCTGATTCTGATTGGTCAAATATGACATTCTATAGTCTCTTATTTTGCTATGTTTGCAATGCACTTTCAACTTCACAATTTATGGACTATTTTAATTAGAGGAGGTAATAAAATCTTTTTCAAGATTTATTCATTTTTGTCAGTGTCATGTCCTGGAGAAGATCAGCTGAGACTGGTGGAGATAGGTGGTTAGGTTTCAATTTCTTGTAAAATAAATGCTGTTTTTTTCCCCAATTATTATTGACACTATTTTGTTTTCTTAGGTATCATGAGATAAATCTGTAGTTTAGTTGGGCATGTTGGTATTATTTTCAGTTTTATTTTCATTCTTAGTTTTCAAATGAAAGATACACTTTAATTTGACAACCCTCTACCCTTCAAATGAGCTTGAAAAGTCAGAAAGAGGCTGAGTGCAATCATTAGTGTCTGAATTTCAAGTGTGAATGTGAGACAGGAGGTGTTCAGGGGCATTAGGAGAACAGAGAAGCACAGAAATGTATGCAGATACTGTACATACAAGGATGTGAAAGCCCTAATTTGAGCTTTTGCTCTGCTTTTACCACTTCAGAAAGGTCACCTAAAAAACCAGCATTGGTGTCTGCTATACCAGTGGTTGTCAACAGGTATCCCGTTGTGGTCATGAAATGGTGATCTACTTTCAGTGACTTAAAATCAGGCAAGTGCAATTTTTAGAGTCGCTACATATATTTTTGAGCAACATACACGAAGAAGGAGCGGCGGGAGGCATGTGTTCAAGGTGGAGGTGAGACTGCATCAAGGATCAGCTCTGAGCCCCTTCTTGTTCGCTATGGTGATGGACAGGCTGACAGATGAGGTTAGACAA
>JAQQAE010021135.1:0-10530 GCA_029823295.1 Pseudamia nigra | reverse complement strand
TACAAACCTCTCTTATCTTTTTAAATGGGTGAACTTGCACATTTTTACTTTGCCCAATACTTATTGGCCCCACTGTAAGTGAGTGAGTGTCCTCATGGAGATTCTGAAACAAATATCTATCTGTATGTGTCATGAGACTTTAAAAATGCAACAACCACCTATATTATCAGTATGACACCAATGCATTTTGCCACAAATCAAAACTGAAATGACCTGATGCCAATTTTTCTGTCCACCATTGAAATGCAGCTTTTTGTTTCTACTGCTGTGGCTGTACTGACTCATAAACAATTTATACACATTTATTACAACATAAAATATACTTATTGAAAAAAATAAATGCATTGTACTAACTGGACACAATAACTGGAAAGATTTTTAATTTCCACAAGAAAAAAAAAGTTTACACTGAAGTCAGACTTTAGCTAGTTAATTCTGCATGATAGAAAGAACTTTCTGGGACCTTTTTGGGAAATGTCAAGAGTACAGATATTCAGGAGATGCACTCCTCCTGACTTCCTCGCCTTACAACCCTGCCACTCACACACAGACACACACACACCTCCTCTCATCATCATTCTCCATTCTGCTCTGTATCCTAGTAAAAAGCCTGTGATGACCTGGGTGTGTAGCTTATTAACCTCTCCATCAGTTCTTATCAGCCAATGAATAGCCCAGTCATCTGCCACTCCTCCTGAATCTAAGGGTGAAAAATTTCTCTTCACGTCAGGGCTATAATTCAGTCCACACACAAGTCATTTTAGGGTTGTGTGCACACTTGCACTATGGCACACACACATTCTCTACACAGAGTGAAGGGGATCAGTGGTAACATTTTGTCAACCTCAGAGCTGGTGTGCTTCCAAGACTGGTGTGGACCAGATGTTACTGAATTTATCAACAATTGGAGGAAACAACAGAAGAGGTGTACATGGCGTGTGTGTTCACATGAATGCAACTCTGTGTGTGTGTGAGACAGGGGTCAGAATAAATTAATGGCTGATTTCTCCCCTTGCTTTGATGGCTTTAAGAGCCCTCTTCTTCTCAATGTGCTGCATTAAATGCTTTTCTCTCCTTCACTCTTTCCCTCCATTTCTCCCTTCTTTTTTTTGACAAGCCGGGCCACCCGGCAGAAAGCAACTGATGCAAAACGCCAAAGTAATCCTCCCACCCTCCATCCACCACCCCTCCTGCTATCTTTAGTCTTTGACACAGCAGCCATTATCTGTGGGATTTAGTTAAACCAAACCTTCATGTATTTGTTAGGCCCTGGGTTCGTTTTCTCCTCTGAATGCTCTCCTTGAGTCTAACTCACATTGGGGGGGGGGTTAACGTCATCTGTATAGCTATGTGGAGACATCAAAATATGGGGTCTACAATGCCTTCTGGACTGTTCTACTGTAAGATTAGAGTAAGGGTGCTGATATAAACTATTTTTCTCTCTCAAAACTGAGAAAAAAAGCCTGCTGCTCAAATACAAAAGTATTTAGAAGATTTTTAACAGTGCATTATTTTAGATATACTTTACTTTATTGATCCCACAAAAAGAGGAAATTCACATACTGCAGCGAACTGAGCTCGCGCCTTACAGTTGGGGGAAAGGGTGGGGGGTACACTAGGACAGAGAGAAAAAAGCACAGTTTTCAGAATTGAGCTCATAAGTGAGCACAATTATGAACACACAGAAAAAAAACCTCTAATTGCACATTTAGCAGACAGAGAGAGTTGTGTATGTCAGTTGTGTGGTAACGTGAATGCATAGTGTTGTGTCAGTTCTGATATGTAAACAAAAATCCTCTCCCAAAGCATTGTCCAGATATTAAATTCCATGATATTCTATCATGGATGCGCATGTCCATATAAATATTTATAACAGCAAAACAATCTAATGCTTTTAAGGACAGTTTTCTGTATAAACCTGTGATAATGTTCAACTTATCTTAATGAAGCAGGGACTTCCACATCATTCAACAATACATATGAGCCTCACATTTATGCACATAATGATTAACATTTTTTAATTTCATTTAAACCACATTTACAACCTGGCCAATACTGTCACCACCTAACTGTAAGATTTTTCAATAAATAAATCCTGCAATAATCAAATTAATTTACAATAGCTCACACTCGACTAGACATTCAGCTAAAAACCAGCCCAGATTAACTGACATCTACATTTGTGACATGTGCAAAGTGGCCATTAATCCAGTAATAAAGCAAAAAAAACTACACACAATTCCTTTAAAAAGGATAAACATAAAACTGAAAATAAAGTCCAAGAAGAACCTGCAAGATAATGATAACCTGGATGATGGAGAATCTTCATAGAAAAGTCCAGTTGTATGCTCAAAACACAGGAGGGTTAAGTAAACGAAATTTTAAAATATGTCACCATCTCTACATTTACTTTTGCCTGTTGTCAAATCTCCAATCCTTGTTTGAGTATTCCTGTGTCCCATAGAGCTCCAAAAGTAAAAACAGTGTTATGGAATCACTGTGAAAGCTTAGGGATAAGCCAGGGCTTGGTGCAGCTAAGCTCAGTTTAAGCCAGGTAGTTTAGTCCACTGAGTGTGTGAGGTGTGAAACGTGGGGGGTTTAAAAGAGGTGGAGAAGCACACGTTGGTTTAGTGCTAATGTAAACATCAGGACCTGTTGATGGCGTTAATTGCTGAAGTGAGAGCTTAACATTAACAGCCCAAGTCAGCGGGGATTCTGATTCAGGCTCATGAGTCAGACACTTGAGGGGAATACACACTGGATTAATTAGGTGTTTTTTTCAAATAATTGGCCAAGGACATGGGAGTTAATGTGTGTAGATGATAAAAGTAAGAAGAAATAGATTTATAAATGAAAAAGTGTGTTTTGTTAGTCACAGAGCAGTGATAACCCCCAGTGGAGAATCCAAAACCCTCTGCTGACAGACAGCTGCTATCTTTTTGGCACAAGTAGCTCCGCCTGCTCCATTAGCAAAGGACTTGTGTGTATGTGTGTCATTGGGGTGATTTGACCCCCTGGGGTAGATGTTAGAACAAATTTGAGGGGTGTAATATTACACGCCTTGTGACAGGAGGCTGAGGGAGGTGAACGATGAATTTGCCTAATGAATTAATCTGTGGACCAGTAATGGCTCTGCTAACAACATTAGTCATCCTTATTACATCTCTGTGCTGTGATTCTGAAGGGCTTTTTTCCCATGCCCTTCACTATTTCACTGTTAGTTCCCTGTCCGCCTCCCCTATTAGGTCTGCTTGTAGCCAGTCTCATTACTCTGCAAGATAAAAAACAATTTATTGCATTACCCTGTTTTTGTTCCAGAAGCTTTTCTGTCTTTTCAAAACTTAAAAGACAATGTGTTTTTATTTAAATATGTTGACATCTCCTCCTTAATTACATTTCCCTTAACATGTTTGTAAATATGACAACTAAATCTCACATGTTTTAATTGGGATCTCCATTACATTACAACTGACACCACAACCAGGCTGTTCCTGCTGCTCCTGCCCTGCCTTGAGCTTTGATTCAATACACAAATGCAAAATTGCAGTGTTTAAATAGATATTTAAATGGAAATGTATTGGGAAAGACAGCTGTTGGTATTTGTAGCCTGGAGTGCTCATTACAATGGGAAATGGGGAGGAGTGTGTTATGGGGGGTGATGACAACGGTAGCATGGCGAGCAGCTGTGTTAGCAAGTGAATGGTGTAATTACTGGCCAAACCTCTGTCATTAACCTACATTGTAGAGTGCCACCACATCCGTTACCATAAGAAAGCCCTGATTAATTGACTGCAAGGTTGAAATTCAATTATGATGCCAGGCTGTAGTGTGTTAACCAAATAATCAACTACACTGAAAAAAATAACAGTGACTAAGTTATACCAGGGGCTATAGCTTGGAGTCACTTAAACACTTATGATAATTCAAAGTTTCAATGCTCTGCTTTACTTGCTTATGTGCATTGCCATGCAAGTAGTTTGTTGTATCTGTAGCTAAGTGTGATATATGTAAGTGTACAACGAATATCTTTGTTTATCTGTGCATTTGACATAGTGATTGTTGTTTGTGTCTCTGAATTTTCTCGTGTGTGATAATGTGTTTGGCGGCGTTTTTGCTGGATCGAGTGCTACATGGAGTCTAAGGCAGAGAGGCAGCGGATGAAAGCTTTAGCGGGATGCTCCAATAAAGAGCAGATTATCATAAGCGGCTATTGTCCACTTCCCAATTCTCTCCCATGGCAGCCCCCCACTCCTCTTCACTTACTCCCCCTCTGAAAATGTTAATCGGCCCTATCACTGGCAGGCCAAAAAAAGGAGGAGGGCTTGACCGAGTGAGTACAAGTTTAATTGGTTTAAAATTGACAGAACAATAGTAAAAAGATAAAAAACAAATAAAAAATGAAAGAAAAATAATCAAGTGAGTAATCAAAGTAGCCACAATTCTTACTGTCTATGTTGTATGGCTCAGGGTGGTGGCAGAGGGGCGACAACCCTTTTCCTCCATCCCAACAAACTCCCTTGCTCCCTCCATCCCTCCCGTTGACTCCATCCACCCAGCTCGTTTTATCTGAAGATTCTCAGACAATGCCTTGAGGATCCCGTTCCCTAATCTTCCTAAAAATCCCCTTTCATCCCCACTGTTAAAGAATGTATGAAAGCCTGACACCGAGCTGAAGGAAAAAAAGGGTGGGGGTGGAAGTGGTGCACATCTGGGAGTGAGGGTGGTGTTACTGTGCTGGTCTGGGGGGCTGGGAGAAAAGACAGAAAGCACAGGGGAGACAGAAGCTCCATGATGGCACAGAGTCTTTGCAAGTTGACTAATTAAATTGTTTTGCTGCTCAAACATTCAAATGGCCGAGGAGATTAAGGGCATGAGCGGGAACGGGAGGTGTATGTGTGTGTGTTGGGGGGAGGGGGAGCTGAGGGTTAATCTGTGTTCTGACCCAGTTGAACTTTCAAGTTGTGCACGCACATACACACACATTTCTACACAAACAAAAAAGCCCAAATCCTTTGTTTTGTCCCCTCAAAGGCAAGAAAAAGGCAGTAGGTTTTAAAGGAGTGATCCCTAGATTTTCCTTTCTTCCTCATAGGGAAGAACGGTACATTTACTCCTGAATAGAATTCAAGATGACCACAAACACATTCCTCTGGCTTAATACACAAACATTCGATTGAAAGTGAGTGTTCTTTTCATAACCTTGACAACAACCAGAAAATGACCAGTGCCTTTAAAAGGACGTAACATAGAAATACAAAGACCGGCTTCAAGAGAATTTTGTTAAACTGGGTGTGGCCAGAATCACCAGTCAAATTAACAACTAACATACATATTAATAGGCTTTTACAGCATTTATCCCCACATCCTTCTTTGACCCACTTTATTTTGTTTTTCAATTTTCTATATGACAAGACGCAAAACTGACTACTGGTGGTGTGACTTTCAGATTTTCATTTCTAATACCGAGCAGCTACTTTGTTTTGTGTTTTGGTCTTTTCCAGACTGACTCTTCTGACTGGGTAAAAGTGGGTTGTTTATTTTTTTTACTTCCTCTACTTGTCCCTAAACCAGTTCCCCACCGGTTGAACATTCTTTTAGAATACTCCTCAATATATTAAATATAACAATTTGTAAAAGTATTTTTTGGCTTGAGCTGTCTTTTAAAATTATTATTTTAAATAATGAAACAGAAAAAGCACTGTATATTTTAAACTTATCTTTATTGATAAATCTCGCCCTCACCTGAGCAGTTAATAAGCCTTGTCAAGTCATTCTAGGCATCTACAACAATCATTACTGTGCTCTTTTCTTTAAATCTATCCTATAAAAGACTCTCAGTCCTCTACCACATGGTACTAAATCTAACGTGGTTCCATGGACAAGTTCAAATCATGGAACAAAGTGGCGAGCCTGGAATAACAACTTTTAGATTCAGTCTTTTATCTATCCATCCTTCATTTTAAGGTGCTATAAAGGGCTCGTAACTCAAAAGCCACACTATTGTGCATGTATTCTGAGGTTAGACCCTATTGTTAGAGGCAAATGTGCTGACGCCGCTATTCATGGGTACAGGTCATGCCCCAGACTCAACACATACTGGACAGAGGTTTGTCACGCTCTATCTCAGATATTAAGTGTCAAACTGGAACCAAATCCTCTGGTTGCTCTGTTTGGGGTCACTGGAGAGGAGGTGCAATTAACTGTGGAAAAACAATGCATCTCCCTTTGTTTCCCTTCCGGGTTGGTGTGCCGTCCTGCTCAGGCGGAGGGATGCTGCCCAACCCACTGAACAAAATGTGTGAAGGACATCATGTCCTGCGGAAGTTTAAAGGAAATTGGATATGCGATCATTTCATCATTCAAATGGGAAATAGAGTGCCCTTTTTGGAATACATTGCAGATCATGTAAATTTGGAGTTATTACCGCAAGAGTAGCCTGACCACATTACACATTTCATTACAAGTGCATGTCTTTGGTGTGGTAGGTATGTCACCATGAGCAACCAGGTATCATGTAATGTTACGTACAATAATGTATAGGAGTGTGCAAAGGTTCTAGACACCTTGGATTTGGTGTTTTAGCAGATTACTATGACCATACCCTTGCATTACTTAAAATGTTTTAAAAATTTTGGGACAGAAAGTATGAGATGTAGTGATTTAAACCAGGTTTTGACACATGTCAGTACTGTTTGGGATACTTTTTGCCACAGGAATGGAACTCCAACTTTATATGGATGCTTGTCTGTTGAAGCTATTTAGTTCTGATTTTTTTATGTACTTATACTGTGTACACATATTTTATATATTTTTATTTACAATCCTACAAAAACAACAAACCACAGATGGATATTTGAAAGCACTACCCTGATGCTGATTTCAGCATACGTTTATAATTTTTGTATGGGCCATTATAAATTTGATAACAAGATAAGATAACAAACCCAAAGTGCCCAAAAACCTCTGCAGCATACTGTGTGTTTGTTACGTTCACTGCAAACAACCTCCAATACAAAAAATGTGGATTAATGGAAGAACACAGTATCTCTGTCTATGTCAGTCATCATGACCTGAGCTTTGAAAGGAGGTCTGATTATGCATAAATGATATCTGCTCAACAATTTCAAATCACAGTTCACTCAGCCCGGTTTCACGGATGGTTTCTACACTGGCTTTATTTAATTTCAAGAATTCACTGTGTGTTGAGTAAAAGGTTGAAATGCTAACCTTTTAAAATATGGTACCAGACTTTTGTCTTGTCTAACACCAACAGTGAAAAATGGTGACTATTATTATGGCACCTCAAAAACAAAGTGAGCTCAGATTAAAGCCTTCCTCTCCGCCTCCATCTTTCACTCTGTGAACTGGGTAGGGTATTATAGTCTAAACACTTTTTCTACTCTCACTGCTGAAAGATTAGACTGGTTATCCCATTAAAGTTGGTAAAATGCCATTCTTGTGTCTTTAAGCTCTCGTATAGGAGGTCAAGATGAGTCTGCCTGCGCTTACAAGGCGGGCATGGATGTAATCTGCCCAAAGTTACAATAATTAATGTTAAGCTTCTTCAGCAATACATTTGTGAAAGAATTGGCCCTGATAATATACTTAAAGCTGCACTGGCTGTTTGTGTTGCCACAACAAGACAAGGCGAGGCTTGATATCCGTGTGCATGCATGTCTGAGTGAGTCCCAATGCCACTCACGTAGCTCTGTTTAAATCTTTAGTCAAACTATAAGCTGATGCTTCTACAATGCTGGATTAGGGCGACAGGCCTGGGAAAAAGGAAGAGTGAGGGGGCTGCTCAGTTAATGCTGCAGAAATGTAAACATAGCATTCTTGTACATGCCAACCCACAATGATGACTGACACCAATATCACTGGGACTGCAAGTAAAAAAAAATGAGGAAACTGGAATAATAACTATTCTGGACTGCATTCAATTTAAGTTTTAATCCAAGAGACAACAATATTTCTCACAATAGCAAATAAAAATCAACTTGCATCTCATAGTTGTGGGGTGAGGCAATTAGATACATACATTTTTGCCTTTATACCTAAAATTTGATGACTGTAATTTTGAGCCACAGGTTGATGTTTAAGCCCTGCTCACGCACAGGCTTCAAGCAGCTTGCTCCAGTGTGAAGGCATTGAAAGTCTGTCCCTTTCTCAGATACTGAGGGGGATATGCTGCATGTGTAAAGTACATTAAGCTCTTGCTGGATCCCTCCTTGTGCCATTCTTCTCTCGTCGACTTCCAGACACAAAGGCAGATTAAAGGAGCGTGCGCCATAAAAACCGTGTGTCAATCTTATCTGTTTCGAGTGGAATTTTTAAACATATGTTAATCTGGTGAGCTAAAACTCATTCTCTCCTCTCTCTCTGCTTGTTTATCTCTTATCAAATGCGCAGCAGGTGAGGGGCAGCTTTGCAGTGCAGCTAAGTGCCATTATTTGGATAATTGCGTCCATTGTTGCAGGTTATATAGCTATTTGAAATGGGAGGTGTACGTAAATAGGTGCAGGGGCCAGGTAGGGGGTGGTTGAGATATATTTAAAGAGAGGCCAAGGGAGTTCTGCAAAGGCTACATAAGTAATTTCAATGCGCCTTCATACATACAGCTGAAATTTCAATAATGGCCCTTTGATGCATTTTTTTGTAACAATAACTTTAGAAAAACAGTAATGTCAAAGCCAGGAACATTACATGAATTTGTGAAATCGCTCCAACAATGGACAGTAACACCCTGATACTGATGAAATATAGCACTGGAGATGAAAAACATTAATTATGACATCAAAGCCTTGGAAACTGACAGCCATTTTAGATTTATGAGGGCTCACTACAAAACATAGTATTAGAACTACAGCAAAAATATTTTGCATTCATGTTGATAAAAGGCACATCTTTACAACAAATCATTAACTTCACCCTGTAGTTAACTGAATAATAGCACTAGTACAGAAAATCATCATAAAATATGAATAACAGTAAATACACTGTACGCTGTTTGAACTGATGTTCTGATAGGATCAATAGTCCGCTGTAAATATTTGCTTTGCTGCAGGAGGCGAACGTTCTCCTAATGTTGCACATGTGAAGGACAGTGCTCCCAGTGGTGCAAGAATAACAAGTTCATTAGTCGAGGGAGGGTGCCGCAGGAATTCAAATCCCCCCTCCCATCTTGGGTTTGGCCTCTGATTGGCTGGCTGCATCGGCATGGCGAGACTCATTAGAGCCCAGCAGTAATTAAGAGTTGTTAGAAAGTGAATTCTCCAACCGCAGATTAGAAAATTAAACTATTTACTGATTACATATTAATAGAAGACAACAATGGCGCTTGCCATAAGCTTGGAAGGCAACCAAGGAATAAATCTGTGTACTTAATTACCATAAACAATGGGGGCATAGAAATGGAGTTTTATGCACACTCCCTCCTGTAATGTGTCTGATATCAGAAGACACTTGACAATTCTTGTTCAATTATCTCTATTATTTAATGTGCTGTGAACTGCCTCTGAGTAAATAAATTAACCACCCCAATTACTTTGGATTCATCTGGGGAGGGCCGTGGCGTAATAGAAAATGCCGCAGAAAGCTGCATTGTGCCCACACCAGGAGGGAGAGGGGGGAAGGAGAGGAGATGTGTGGAAAAAAGAGGGAACAGAGTGAAAGAATGGAAAGACTGATGGAGATTCAGAGGGATAAAACGAACACAGTAAATAAGAAGTAATTCAAAACGAGTTAAAAAGAAAGAGGAAGAAAGAAGATGAGGTAGATACAAGGAAAAGAATAAGAAAAACACTGAGAGGATAACCATAGATTAAAAGAAAGTGTTTGTGATGATAAAGACTCAAAAGATTTATCAATTTACGTGATGATTCCAATGTACATGCACAGGCAGAAGGACTGAGGAATATAAAACCAAAAAAGCACAAAGGAGTGACAAAGTAAAACTGATATAAAAAGTAGACACTGAGGAGCAGCGGAGCACATTGGATGTTCCCATGATTTGTGCTGGTGGAGCAGAGATGAGCAATAAGTCATGGGTCAGTCAGTCTGTCCATTCACATCTACCCATCAGTTCTGCACCTCTGTGTACTGCCATGGCACTGCTGCACACTGAGCTCACCCTAACCTTAAGAAGTTTGAATCACATGATCACATGCACTTCTGTAAACCACTCTGCACACCCAGTCTCTGAATTACTTAAAAAAGTTCTGTGTATAAATATAACAACTCCAGGAATGCACCAACTTCTAATGTACTGCTAAGTTACGAAGGAAGAGATGTGAGGAAATGAGGTTGGGAAAAATTGCATTTAAAAAAATAGGTTTTACTTTTTTTCTTGCCTATAATCAGAGTTGACTTTTTCTTTTTAATTCAAAAGGTTACAGATGAGTAGGTACTGTGTAAAGTGTACTCACCGGCCACCTTATTAGGTACACCTAGGAGATACCTAACAGAAATGGACAACCATTTTGCGTTCAGAACTCCCTCAAGTCTTCATGGCATAGATTCGGTAAGGTGCTG
>JAQQAE010021133.1:0-10530 GCA_029823295.1 Pseudamia nigra | reverse complement strand
CCCCCCCCCCCCCCCCCCCCCCCCCCCCCCCCCCCCCCCCCCCCGGAGCCTATCCCAGCTGACTTGAGCGAAGGCAGAGTTCACCCTGGATGAGTCGCCAGTTCATCCATCGCAGGGCGACACAGAGACAGACAACCATTCACACTCACATTCATACCTATGGACAAATTTACAGTGACCAATTCACTTCGAGACCTATTGACTTTCTATTGGTTTGGTTAAATAAACATGCTTTAGGCATCTAAACCAAGTGTTTGTATTATTCAACATTGTTACGACAATTTTCACACTTCTAGTGCAAATGAATATCGACTCCAAATATCGGTTATCGGCCTCCTGAACTACTAATAAATCAGTATCGGTCCTGAAAAACTCATATCGGTTGATCACGAGATGAAAGTGCATCTCATAGGGACTGTTCCCAGTTTCTGAGATGGGCAATTCCAATAAACTTCTCTGCAGCAGAGGTAGCCCTTACTCTTCTTTTCCTGGGACGTTCCTCATGGCAGTTTAATTAGTGTTTAATGGTTTCAGCGACTGCACTCGGGGACACATTCAGAGTTCCTGAGATGTTTTGGCTGGACAGGCAACCATTTCTTAAAATAGTGATGATTGTCTTTTTCTCCTAATTTAACCGTTTCTTGCCATGATGTGGATTTGTACACCATCGGGCGACACGGTGGTGGTGCCTCCCAGCTAGAAGGTCGTGTGTTCGATCCCAACGCCAGGCGGCAGGTCCATTCTGTGTGGAGTCTGCATGTTCTCCCCGTGTCTGTGTGGGTTCTCCGGCTTCCCCCACAACCAAAAACATGTCCTAGGTGAACTGGCTTCTCTAAATTGTCCATAGTTGTGAATGATTGTGTAGTCATGAGGTCGCAGCCTCAAATTGTGAAGCACCTAGAGATAATCGGTGGTTATGGTTGGCGCTGTACAAATAAAACAATTGAATTGAATAGTTGTCATATTAGAAGGTAAAAAATGATTAAGAAACCGTTTGAAGATGGTTCTAGCTAGCAAAGCTAAATGTGTCATTTTTGGGGCGAGGGGCAGAGCGCACCCCACTGATGATTCTCAGCTCGGCCTTGACGATTAACACTGGTATCATAATTAGTCATGACTTAATAACGCGATGGATGTTCGGTACAGTGCCGACCGTGCTGTACTTGAAATCAGCCTGGGGCGGCTCACTTGAAAAGGCGGATGCAAAATATTAGAAAGATTTTGTAAACTCTTCGAAAGCTACCACTTTCAATCCAGACCTGAGGATGTTTTGACATTTGCGTATGTTCATAGGGTCGTGCATACATTTGGCCCTTTAGTCGGAGTGACCTTATTCTCTCTGCAGGTTTGTTCTTCGTGGCAACTCATCCAAACAAAGCACTAAAGACTCGAGGGACTCGCCGCCTCCCTCACTCTGTCAGACAGATAAACACCGCAGAGAGAGAGAGGGATGAGGGGAAAAAACAAAGGCTGAGAGATAATCAGAGCTCGGCGATGAGGCGCGGCACCACGTTGTTCCCGTCTGAGACTCCGGCCTCACCGACAGCCCATGCTCCCTGCAGCCAGGTCCGTTCACCACTTATCACACATCCAGAGAAAAACTCCCACCGCCAGGAACGCACTGCCAAATCCAATAATTACTTTGCAGACCTTGGTGACTATTGCATTGTGGGAGCTTATTCATATATATAGTCTCCAGTGACTGTGACCTCCAGTCAAAATTGTCAGTTTAATCATAATTAATAAAAGGCAATACTGGAGTATTTCAATCCTAAAGTCAAAGTCATTAAAGAGGCTCTGAGGACTTGTGAACTATATTGTCTGGAGGAAGTAATCAACTCTGGACAGGCCTCAGTAATTCATTAATATGCAACCTCCAAAAAATTAAAAAATTAAAAAAAATGTGCAGAGGAGGGCGACTGCACCTGCAAGAAATGTTTCTTTGAAATTCTCACATGACTTGAGAGGAAGGACTGTTGATTACCGAGGCCACTCGTAAACGTTTTGTGATCACATTGTTCAAAAATGACAAATTCATTCTTGTATTTATGTGGAGTTTTTAATTCCCCGTTTCACCGGAGTGTTATTTCTCATTTTAAAAATGTTCAGTCAATGATGAGAAGGAGTCAATTCTGAGCTAATGCACAAACATAATGGCACAACACGGTGGACCCGCTTCCTGCCATAAATAGAATATTTATATAATCATACAATTTAAAAAAAAGGAATGAATATTACAATCGTTCCTCAAACAGCAGCCACGTCCTCAGCTGCAGAATGTTTAATGAACAGAAATTGCATTATTGACCTTGTTCTGATCTGCTTCCAGTTGCAAACTGAACCACAAAAAGGTTCATGAAAATTCCCTTCAGTGGATAAAAATCATCATCGGGACTTTCACCGTGTTTTTATGGGACTCGAAGGATGTGAAATAGTGAAATAATGGCACATCTACTGACAACTGTCCAGCAGAAAAGTGATCTAAGATGCATTACAAGAGGAACATTACACTATTCAATGTATTAATTTAAAAACAGCGAAGTGTACGTTGTGCTAAACTGGCCTGTATTTGGTCCGACAGACACCACAACTTTATCCATATTGTTATTTTTTACCAGGACTGCCATTTTTTTTGCTTCGACTCCGGGTATGAATAGAGATCTACCTTACAGCTCGACTCGTGCTTGTACCTAAAGAAAAAAGTTACACATCCTTAAACATCTCAACACACAGAACGGGTGCTAAAAATGTGGGTTTTGCATCAACCTGAGAATGGAGTTTTGCTATAAGGGCATTTAAGAGAAAAATTACAAAATCAAATCCTGCGTTGTAAATGATGACGCATTTGAGACGTCAGCCAAACTGAAGGTCACGTCCTATCAGAGCGGAAGTCGACCTCTTGCGCTGTTGGGGCGCAACGCGTGGGGCGTGCGCTCCCCATTTGTAAGCAACAGGTTGCTGTTGCTCTTTTGGCGTTTCCCATTTCGACAGCCCGTCAGTGCCACTGTCAGTCCATCCATTTTAGATCCAAAAGGCCAACTTCAGTCTTGTGAACGTGATAGATCAGGGATGACGTGAACAGACAGTCGAAGGTCAAGGTCAACTCACCCAATGTTTGGCCATAATTCAAGAATGCCTGGGTAATATTAATTTAAACTAGGGCTGTCGAACCATTTGCATTTTTAATCTGATTAGACACACGGTCACTGTGGATTCATTTCAATTAATCACAATTAATACCCATTTGTTGTTTTTTCATGTTATGGGAGTAAAAACACTCATGACATAAGGCGATATACACACTGGACTAAAATGACTTATTTTACATTAAAATGTGTATTTTTGTTGCAATTCAAACTTGTGTAACTAAAGTAAATTCCAGCTGCTTTGTAGAACTGAACAGAACCTCTGTAATGTTCTGATCCGCGTGTTTTTGACTCATTGTTTTCATCAGTAACTAATGTCATTAGTTTCAAAATGTGTAAAGTCTTATACTTTTACATTTAAATTGACTTTGAAGCAGTAAATACAAAAGAAGTTGTCAGTGACGTGGGTCAAATGGACCCGAAGATTTCAGCACTTTTTCCTTGTTATGAGTTATTGTGAGTTAATCGCATTTAAAATTTTTAATTTAATTAATCATGCAAATTGATTAATCTGGATTAACGCGTTAATTTCGACAGCCCTAATTCATACGTCACCTCCATGTGAAAAAGATAATGAATTAATGCCCTTTTACGCCCAAAAGGTCAAATGTCATCTTCACCATGACATCATAAGCTTAAACGCTCCATTACACATACATTCCCCTCCACAGCAGTTGATTAATCGATTATTGATTAATCATGGACGTGAAGTGCTACCCGACTGGCCGGGAGAGGCCGACAACGCAGGCAGCAGCTCCGGCTTATGCCTTCTCTGCAAGTTGAAGATATTTACTATCACAACTACTTTTGTTTTGTTCTGATTGAAAGATCCTGTACCTTGAAAACAGTGCAACACACAGTGTGCACACAAAATTCATTTCAGCTCATGAGTGCATTTTAAAACAGAACCTACCGTCGTACTGAAGTAACCGTGAAAAGAACTGGTTGGGTGGGATGGAGGAAACCAGGAAGAACAGGAATACGAAGACGAAATATATACAGTGTTGCTCCGGGTTACGAGCGTGTCGGCATACAAATTTTTTCGTGTTATGAGGGAGACATTGGGCAAAATTTTTACCAGCTCACGAGCAAAAACTCGTGTTGCAAGTAAAATAGTTAGCGCGAGAGAAGCGTGCGCTATTCACCGACCAACTGGAAACGTAGCCGTGAAACTGGCGCTTTATTGTGCTCCATATTTGTGCCTTTTTTCACCTGAAATAGTGCTTGGTCTTGTGTTTTGTCATCATGGGGCCTAAGTAGGATGTAGTGGCGAGGGTCATATACGGCTTTAAGACAGTAAGGTACCGTGTGTCGCAGCTTTACGTCACAGAGACTTTACGGCAGCGGCCGCTTTACGGCCGTGAGAGTTGGAAGCATCTTGTCATGCGTTATGATATAAAAGTAAAACCACCGCTCGAGTAACAGCCTCTACATGACGACAGGTCACCGTTTGGTCAAGTCAAGGCAACGTGTCATTATAAATAGGTTGTAGAACTAATTTCATACATTCCTTTCCAAATAATTAACAATCAAAATAAAAATAAAGAATAAATGTTCTTTTTCAGACACCTTATGTGCGCGTACGGGTCTGCATATATGAGAGTCTTAGAACGGATTAATTGGTTTTACATGCTTTATTATTGAAAACCGGTCCCGGCTCATGAGTTTTTCCCAGAACGGATTAATCTCGTAACCTGGGGTAACACTGTACTATGTAACAAATTAGCTGCAGTACTACTTCAGTTTACCACTGGAAAATGAGTAACAGTCTTTGAACAGACGGTCTCTTCACAGTCCTTCCAAAACATCCTGAAGAACAGTGCAGCTGGTTAGGAAACAGACAGAGATACCTATAGACCAACCAACCATTCTGCCGCACTAACACCAGCAGTCCAATTTAGTTTTTATATCCCGCTGCCATCTGGATCCTAACCCCTCAGGAAGCCTCCGTCTATGAAACCAATCACCGCACCAGCCAGGAAACATCCACACTGACGCACAGCCGCACACACACACCTGGCACAGCCTGCGTGTGCGCTTGCACACATGCGGTACTTTGTTTACCTTGAAAACTCCCAACTGACAGGTAAAGCCAGGTGAGTGCCGGGATGAAGAGCAGGGCGAGGGAGGCCGCCAGGAACTTCCTGCGCCCACGACACATTCCCAGCATTCTCTGGACTGACACAAATGAAAGGGGAGGTGGGGTGGCCTCTATGTGGGGAGCAGCTGTTGTCCAGGCTGATTCATGGCACTGGAAGAGAAAGACGGGAAGGGAAATCTAGGTTAGAGCAGAACAAACATTTCCCATACTGTAAAGACGCGATTACAGCTGAGCGGACAGCTTCTGCAGCTGGCGTGCTGCAGGCCCACGCATCTGTGAAACTCTGCAGCCAAAAAAAATACAGCCCGTTTACATTTTTTATTCAGCAGGACTGTCAATTACAATTCACTCTGCGATGTACGAGGACCACAGTAAAACCATATAACACTAGAAAGCACTCGGAGTGCGCAGACCGCTGCCAAGCAGCTCAGTTCCCCCGTATTCGTATGTACACCACAAACCAACAGTCCCAAATGTGCTTCGTCTTCATTCATACATTCCAGAGCATTCGGAATCACAGAGTGATTAGTTCATCTACGTATAATATGATCAGTTCACCTGTAGCCCCTTCTCGCAATGGTGAAGAATAATTCAAAAAAAATTTCCTGGATCCAGAATGTGATCCGGATCACTCCCAAAATCTAATCCCTTGTTTCTCGTATCATCGCCAAGCGATGCTGAAAATTTCATCCAAATCCGTCCAGAACTTTTTGACCTATGTTGCTGACAAACAGACAAACCAACACTGTTGAAAACATAACCTCCACCTTGGTGGATTAAAAGTACATCTGGGTGATATGAGCTAAATATTAATTTGCTATTTTTTTCCAAATTTTTTTTCTACTTTAAAAAAATAAATACAAATGACTAAGAGAAAACAAGTTTTGCTTTTGTTTTATTAAAAACGTTACAAAAGTAGCTTCTATTTCCCTCCTGGAATTAAAGTGCCAGCTGTTTCTTTTGTTTAAAAAACTTTGTAATTTAAATGGAGACACTGAAAACTGAACATGGTCCCAGATCTTTAACACTGTGCAAAGCAATTGCGACAGCAATCGTGTTCCATCGTGCCTCTTTCTTATCATACAGTATGTTATGTCTTGGGTAAATGATTCCAACGCAGTAAGCCGCTTTTCAGTTAGGGTTAGCGTTTGTTGGTGGTGGTGGCATTTCTCCCACTCGGCTGGATGCCTCTTTCAGATGCTGGAATAAGTTGGCTGTGCTGTTGCATTTTGTTACAGTGGGCTTTAGACAAACTTTGTGTTCAGGTACTTGTTCCACGTCTGTTGCCGCAAACTCTACACAGTTCCAACCACTGATATCTGTTTTTTTAGGAACAAAGTTCTCGCTCTCGTTAGCGGTAGCCACATTGTTGTTGTATGTGCATCTCTAAGGAAACAAGGGGGAAGCTACAGAAACTCCTGGAGGCAAAAGGTGTGCCATTGCGGGAGGAGAAAAATATCTTGAATTTAAAAATTTGGCATTTTGATGCCTATTGGCATCACCCATCGCATATTTGCATCTGCAGTCACTACTCTCTCTCCAGCGTTGTCCCACCCACAGCGCCATCTGATTGGTTACATTTATACCCAGGCCCATTTATACCCTACACAAGTGTGTTGTGTATCAAACGTTGTTAAACGTTGCTGGCATTTATACTCCAATGTGTATTTTACATTGGCGTAGATGTACACAATCCATCCACTAGGAGGTGGTGTGAAGTTCAGCTAGTGTTTATTTACATTGGATTTATGTCTAAAAATACAACGCAAACAAATTTTGTCTTGAGTCATTAGGTCTCAAACATTTCATTTGTTCCCTGTAATAAATGTCCTGGTCCAGCTTTAACTTTCTCTGTTAAGATACGATGGCAAATAATCAACATATCACTGCAGTGCGATTACATGTTGCTATGGTAACTAGTGTCGCCGGTGGAGTCAGACCTTCGTATCTTCTATTTATTCAATATGTTCATAGTTTTACCTGATATTCACTCAACTGCAGTTGTGGTTAAGTGTTTACACTAACAACACCGACATAGGACTAACACTGCTCGGTGAAGTTTTAGCATCCAAAGGCTAGTAGATAGTTAGCTTTCCCTACACTCTGCTGCCGTTCATACAAATATGGCTACATCCTGTTTATGGCTCCACGATGACACTGATATATACAGTCTATGACTGTCCTCAAAAACTTGAGCCACTTCTTTTAATCTGTTGGTGTTTATGTTGTGTTCTGTTCTTCTATTCTTCCGCCACATGAGCTGTAGTGCGCTAGAGCGCCCCCACAATTTCCGGTGGTACTGCACCGTTTTTGACGTTGAGGACGGATCCATAAGCCCCTTGGAAACGTACCAAACTTGTAACGTAATGCACGCCGAGCCCGGTCGGAACGGCCCCCTTTCTATGAGTATGTGGACTTAACGTAGAGGATAAATGGGCCTTTTGAACAGGGAAAGTTGTACAGAGTGGAGAAGCTCCAGAGACCAGATATAGGCTTCAAAAGGTAAGTTAAGGCAGCAGACGCTACCAAAATAAGCATCCCAGTCCTCTACAACTCAAACTACTAACTACGTTACGTTATATAAACATAAGTCAGGAGTGTCTGTTAATGACGTGAAACAAGGTTACTGATCATATCAATATAGAAATAGTCTGTGATCGGAGAAGTATGTGAACCTTTTTCTGTGTTGATTGAGATCCTGAGCTGACATCGTTAGATGTATGTCTTTGATAGTTCCTTGTAGAGAGGAGCAGGATATTGCTGTTCAAGACTTAAGACATAATTTAACTGCATCATAAAGCCTACATGAACTGCATGTTTCTCCTATTGCTACTGGACTATTTTTTCAGCTATTGTAACATTAATGGTTAGCAATGAATCAGCCTACTTTCGAATCACAGGGTCCCTGTTATCACATGTTATTACAATATTACTTTTACATAACAAAATCAACTACAGGCACCCAATTGCTGTAATGAATTAAGCATTACTGTGGAAAACTTTGTTTTAACTTTACAAGACATGCTGCTGAGCCTGGCAGCTCCCTGCACTTTGTTAGAATTTTAAAACAAAAATGTCTATTGTCTAAGATAAAAAAACTTAACATGCTGCCAATCTGAAAAGATGTTTAACAAACATATTCGTAAATGCATTTATATTAAGTCAAGTGTTGGAGTTTGTATTATCCAAAATTTTGATGCCAATATTTTCACGTTCACTGCAGATGAATATCGGCTCCAAATACCAGTTCTTGACCTCCTTGATACCAATAATCGGTATTGGCCCTGAGAAAAACCAAATTGGTCCATCTCCAGTAAAAATGCCCTTTTCATACAGTATCATCATGGAAATCCTTATGTCCCACCCCTTCTTGATTTTGATTGGTTGGCGAGTAGTGACAACTGAGCATTTAAATGCCCAACGCATCCGATTGATCAGTGCAACAAAAACAAAATGGCGTGCGCTGAGATCATGATTTGGATCACCACCAAAATCTAATCACTTGTTCCTTATTCCATTTCTGGAATAATTTTGACATTTCTGGCGTTAATTTTGACAGCCCTACTTTATAATAAATAAATGGAAACTACATGGATTAAGTAAGTGGACCAGTCTTTTTAAACTTGTCACCCAAGTTTGAAGTCAAACGATAGTATTTGTGTTAAATGCTATTTTAAAAAGAAAAATCAGGCAGTCACATAATAAGGTGACGTTGATAACCCAACTCAATTTGTCAATTTGCAAGTGTGCTCCAAAGAAGAGTACAAAAGTTTCATTATGCGATATTAAACAAAATCCTCTTTCTGTTCCAACCACATTTGTCCAATTACCCGGTTGACCTCAGTCGATTTTTAATCTTCAGAGGCTGCTCAGGGATAAGACGTAATACCTCTGGCTTGTACTGTAGAAGCTGGCACACGTACAAGACCGGATGCCAATTATCATGGTGCCAAATGTGGTACAGAGAAAAATAAATAAATAAAACAAACAAAAATGGGAAAGTACGTCTAGCACTTCCTGAATCTCTGGTGTTATTTTTACTGTGGCCTGGTCACCGTGAAGAGTGAGACGGGGTTAAATGGGGCCACGGCAGATTGAACGAGTCTCTCAAGTGTGACAACTGCTGCTTAGATGATAGACACACCAAGTCATTTCAGTAGCTCCTTGACCTTTAACCCTGGAGTGTTGCTCGCTCTACCGGAGCAGTTTATCATATTCAAGTGAGGCGTCGGACCACAGAGCCAGCAAACAGTTCTACAGCGACGCAAAGAGGAAAGATGCGGCAAACGCTGGGATTACGCAGCACTGCGTGAAGGAGCTGACGGGGCTAGTTCACTGGCTGCGACGTGCAACGCTGGCAACACAATACAGATCCACAAAACATAGACACGTGATACATTTCCAAGTCTGAAGCATAATGTTCACTACCATGGACTGCAACAGGAAATCTAACGACTGAAGATGGTTTTTTGGAATTTGTGTAACCATGGTGACAAAAATCATAAAAAATGTCCTATTCATTTTCAGACAGAAGACAATAGCTGGGTTTCCATCGAAAAGTGTTGCATTTTTAAAGCGAATTTTCAAAAATTCAGCAGATGGAAATGCACGTATGGATTCATTTCCATCAAACACCTTTTGTGAATCATACGAGATCATACGGGCACTAAATTTTAGGTCCGGTACTGGGGAACATGCGTGATATAGAAAAATATATTGGACCGCAAAAATCTGAAGGAGTCTGTAGCCATGTGTATATATGTACATGTATTCCCGGTTTGTGAGTTGGCATTTCATAATTCGTCATATGTGGTTCAAATACTTTTGATGTGATGTAAATGACGACAAAAAATGTATTTTTAGTGTCATATGCACTTTAAGAAGTGAGCAGAGCATCATTTTATTCACCCGTTATCTGTGCTAACAAGGATCACATTTTCAGCCAAATGATCTACGCTAATTTTGCCACCACTTGGCTAATCCAACATAAATAAATTGTATCACGTGATCAGTGATGTGGACTTCAAGCCAAATGCGTTTTTAAAATGTCCAAATAACAAATTACTGTATTTTCCAGATTATACGTTGCGTTTTTTTGCATATTCTGGCTAGGGAAGAGACAAATACGTCGGAGTGACTAATATATAAAATTATTTCCAGTATTGGTTGTTTGTCACACTGAGCCGCTAAACGTCGCTCCAGGCTTGTGTACCTGCATCTGCCGCATCTGTATGACTGACAATTTAAAATGTAGACGTTACCGGTAACAACCGTACCTGCCGT
>JAQQAE010021132.1:0-10530 GCA_029823295.1 Pseudamia nigra | reverse complement strand
TCTGTACATGTCCAAACCATCTCAATCTAGCCTCTCTGACTTTGTCTCCAAAACATCTTACATGTGCTGTCCCTCTGTTACTAATTTTTGTTATTAATTGCACCTAATTTGGTTCATTTCCTTGATTGATTTGTTCATTCCTCCACTGTTGTTATTTTCCTTCATTTTTGTTCATTTCTTAGCAACTTTTTGATTGTTATGTTCAATTTGTTTATTTTGTTCTTATATTGTTTTGTTTTGTTCATTTTCCTTCTTTCTGCATCTAATTTGGTTCAATTTCTTGATTGATTTGTTCATTCCTCCTCTGATTTTGTTCACTTTTATTCATTTTCTTTACAATATTGTACATTTTGCTTCTTACATTGCCCATTTTTCTTGATTATTTTGTTTATTTAAGCCAAAATACTCACTGACATGTCGCATTTTGTGTTGCTTTTCACCTTGTTTTTGTAATTATTACTGCAAATGTAATCACCTCATTACTATCATTTTGACTTTACAAGGTAATGTAGTGGACACCATGCATGGAAGGGTTAATAATGACAAGACACAAGTATATTCATTTAGTATATTCAGAGAGAAGTCCAATGTAGCTCTATGGGAGTCAGGGCTTCTTGGAGCCCAGTGAATGGTGCCCCAGTGGTCAATTGAGGTATTACAATGTTACGCAACAGTACTTCTGCATCAGCCTCACCAAACAGCCCAGGTCATTGCACACTGGTTGCTTCACTCCTGTTCTTTCTTGTTGCTATATGATGTTAAATGGTATTATCAAATTACGTAGTATAAAATTGCATTATGTCTGGAGCCACAACATAGAGCTGAAAGTCTTATTACTTAAAGCATGATGTGGAAGTGGGAGTCAGATACGATGTGGTACTGTATGACAGTTTGATTCCATCTTTGCTGTCACAGAACATTTTTACACTGGCCAAACCCTTGCTTTACTGGCACAATCCTGAACGACCAAAAACATCACTAAGTCAACCAGAGCCCTACATTGTGCAGGAGAAATTAATTTCAACCATCTATATCCACAATAAAGGTTTGTGACTATGCACTCACTTGCCAGTTTATTAGGGACACGTATCAACATAACTTGAGCATGAGAATGGGGATGTAAGGTCATTTACATGACTTTGCACATGGTTTGGCTGTTGATCTGAGTATTTCACAAACTGCTGATCTATTGAAAATGTCATACACAACCATCTCTAGTTTTTAAAGAGAATAGTCTATAAAAGAGAAAAATATCTAGTGAGCAAACAGTTTTCTGGATGAAATGACCTTGTTGATGCCAGAGGTCATAGAATAAAGGCCAGACTGGTTGGAGCTGATAAAAAGGCAACAGTAACACAAATGACCATGCGTTACAACTGAGTAATGAGGAAGAGCATCTGTGAATACGGAACATATTGACCCTTGAAGCAGATGGGCCAAAGCAGTAGGAGACCGCACATTGTGACACTCCTGTCAGGTAGGACCAGGAAACTGAGAACTGAGGCTATTGTTCACATGGATGCAAAAAATGTGGTTGCCAGAAGACTGGAAAAATGTTCCTTGGTCTGATGATAATCAGTTTCTATAGCGATGTTCAGATGGTATGGTAATAATTGACGTAACGTGAAAGCATGTGTCCATCTTAGCTTGTATCATCCTTGTATCTGCCAGTGGTGGCACATTTCAGGACCTTTAGTTCTGATTGTGGATCATTTTAACACCACAGCTTATGTGACTAGGGCTGCTGGCCATTTCCATCCCTTTATGACCACCGTGTACCATCTTATAATAGCTAGGAGGTCAAACCCAGTAACTAGCAAGGTGTACCTAATAAAGTGGCCCATGAGTGTTGGCATAGGAATGACTGGTGAAGGGTAGTTTTCAGTCAGATGCAAGCAATATATGGCATTTCTCAATTCTGAAGAATAGCTTGAGCATTATCAGAAGTCAAACACATATGAGTCCAGGGGTTTATAAATGAATTAAAATGAGTTCATTTTAGATGCTGCATGCACATTTAAAGACGTTACTGCCCCCAAAGGAACAGAAGAGGACATGAGAATAAATCTATCTGCAAGGATCATATTAAAAATTAATTGAAAGAAAAGATATTCAACAGTGACACAGAATGCTTTAACACCTCACTCTTTTATATTCCATTACAATTTGAATTATCACCAGGTGGCCGAATCTTATGTTTTCCTTTACCTAAATATGGACATTTGCACTACAAACATACACAGAAAAGGCAGAAATTGATATGTAAAAATACACCCAAATGCAGGAAATGACTCCTGAAATTTCCCCGGAGGACCACCAGCCCCCTCCTTAATGTGCCCCCCTCAGTGTTCAATCAAAACCTACATGTGTGGCAAGTGTTGATGTGTAGACACGAAGCCATCAGTGCTCAAAGATTGAAAATGGGCTTTGAGGGAAAGAGAACACATCAACAGCTTCAGAGGACTTCAGAGATTCCAAATTTCCCAGTAATGCAGAGGGAAATATGTCTTTAAAGGTCCCATATGCTAAAACATTTACAGTATATTTGTACCTTTATGTGTCTATTAAAGACTCATGTTAAGGTCTTGACAACATATAGTATGTTCAGTTGAATGTCCGTGTTTTCTGCCCCTCTGATGTCATTCCCAAGGTGAACTGGGATCATATTCTGAACCTTAGAACGAGGCACTTTGCATGGACAACTTTCTGAAACCAGAAAATATCAGGAATATTCCATCTTGTAATACAGTGGCTTACAAATTAAAGGTGCAGTCTATAATGTTGAGAAACTAGCTATTAGCTGATGAATCATGTTGGACTGCTGTAAATGATCAGACATGCGACCTCCCAGTCAACATGGCTTACAACCTCATAGGTGCACAAGCTCATGCACTCATTTGTGCAATCAGTTGAAAACAGTCATAGCAGTAGTTGCTAGGGAGATAGCACCCGTAGCTTATCTAAATACAGGATGACTGAGGACAGTCTGCATTTCAGATCCTTCAACCTCTGGAAACGGCAACATGGTGGTGCAGTGGTTACTACTAGTGCCTCACAGCAAGAAGCTCCTGGTTTCAAGCCCAATGCTGTGGGGTTTGCATGTTCTCCCTGTGTCTGTGTGGGTATATATAATTGGTATATCCAAATTGGCCATAAGTGTGAATGTGAGTTTGAATGGTTGTCTGTCTCTGTGTGTCAGCACTGAAATGAACAGGTGGCTCATCCAGTGTGTACCATGCCTTCACCCTCAGTCAGCAGGGGTAGACTCCAGTGCCCTCCCTGAGCTGTGTGAGGATTAAGGGATAGAAAATGAATGAATCAACATCTGGTACAGGTAAAAAAGCAACTAAAGGGCACACAGATATGCTAGCTTGACAACTCTGAGGTTGACACAGTGGCACTCTGCCACAAACCATCGGTTGCTAGCATGTTTCCCAATATCACGAACTGCACCTTTAAATTTGACATTTTAGAATTCTACTGGCTTGTGGATGCGGGGTTACTGCATTCAGCTCGTCTATTTCCACTTGTTTCTTTGTTTCTCTCTCGTCTGTCATGTTGTGAGATCTCTTAGGACCGACAGTACTGAATAATATCATATTGTCACAGCTTTTACCTTCCATCACAGCATTTACATATATGAAAACCGATAAAATAAAGATGCATTTTCATGATACATGACACTTAAGTAAGACAGAGATCAAATATGTAATCCAGTGTTTTAGTGTTGCATATGAAACCATAGAAGGGAGTAAATTAAACTCCTACTACTGTTAAAAAAAGAAGTCTGATTCCATAGAGATGAACTCCAATCCTCTCATTCCTTCATTCACTTCCACTTCATGTTCATGAGGAAAACCAACATATTTTTAGCTCAAAGCTGCTCATGCTGTGCTTAAAGCTGCAGGGATATTAAAATAAACTCCTTATAACGACATTACAGGCTCTTCTGCATAATGACTACTTTAACTTTGATACTTTTGGTTAGATTTGCTGATTGTGCACTTAAGCAGAAGTAAAATATGAATACAGGTCTTTCACTGATGATGGAATATTTTTGCATTTTGTTACTGATACTTTTCAGAAAAGCAGCAGTTCCCAAACTTTGTCAGCTCAAAGACCCAAATGATACATGTGGGCAAAGTTAGAACTTTCAGGAAACTTATAACATGGTTTCCCTTACTTGAATCACCACCTTGTCTGCTGAGGGTTTTTTTTGTGTGTACCCATAATTGTGCTCCCCCTAGGAGCTTAGTTCGAGATAATGATTTTTTTCCTCTCTTCCCCTGTATGTTCCCTCCCCACCCCACTTTTTCTTCAACATAGCGGCGCGATCAATGTTGCAGTGGCTACTCCTCCTTAAGTAGGAGAAATGTGAATTTCCCCACTGTGGGATTAATGAAGATTTATCTTATCTTATCTTATCTTATCATGGTGGAGGGGTTTGCATGCCTGAGTGATCCTAGGAACTACTGTCTGTTGTTGGGGGCAATTGGTCCGAGGTGACACGTCGGACAAAGAGTGATTCAGAAGACCCTTATGGCTATGTCTTCCTGTGGGCCCACCACCTGCAGGCAGGGTCGTAAGTGTCTGGTGCTATGTGGTTTGGGTGGCAGCAAAGGTGGGAGCCTGGGTGGTCCAATCCCTGGTTGCCAAAATTAGCTCGACGAAAAAAAATTAAAATGAACATTTAATTCATTAATAATCAAGAAATGACCTAATTTTTTTTTTAAATCCATACATTTGTAACAACAATAAAAAGACAATGAACAACACAATAAAAATGAAAGTAAACAAAAATCATCCAAAGTAACACAAAACTCAACAAAATGAGCAAAAAAATGATGAAGAAGATGAACCAAAATCATGAAAATAACCACACATGACCCAATGAAAATGGCTCCTTGGTCCATTTTGGATCCAGACAAGGTTTTAAAACCATCTTTCACCTCCATCTCGTCATGTCATTATCCTGCTCCAAACAGACATACACCACATTCGCCCATGTCACCCTCGCCATCTGCCCCGTGTCATGCATTATGACAATTTGGGCTGGTATTCAACCCGTATGGCTGTAAGTGCGGCCATAAATCCCCATTATCCCCAATCCAATACATCGATGTCACTAAATGATCCATAGCCCTTTCACACAGTACAACTAATACAGTCTTCAAAGCTCTTAGCCTTTCATTCTTCTCAATTACCACTCCCTTTCCCGCTCTCTCTCCCCTCGCTGCCCTCCCTCCCCCCACTCCCTCTATCTAAATCCTCTTTCTGGATTTCTCTCTCCATTTCATCAGCCTTCCCTCCCCTCTCTCTCCTGTTGTGCCCTCTTTTTAAAAAAACGGTCCCCCTTTGCTTCATCCTCTCCCTCCAGTCTGCGCTCCCACTCAGCCACAAAGCTTCTTCTTCTTCTGTGGTTTTCATAATTCCCCCTCCTGCGCGCTCTCTCTCTCTCTCTGCTCCTGCTTCTCTTCAATCGCTTTCTTAGCATCCACATACTCAATTGTCTATTTTAGTGAGCGTGCAAACACACACACGCATTCACTCCTCCTCTGTTTTTTCAACAGGCCCTCACTGTCACTTTCTTCCTGCTCACTCTCTCTCTCTCTCTCTGTCTTCATCTGTGTCACACTCATTCCTGTCTCTCTCTCTCTCCCTCTGTCTGTCTGTCTCGCCCCTTCGTTCCTTTTACTGTGAGTGTAGCTGTCAAAAAGCAGTAGTGAGCGACAGTCGAGGAGCCACGGCTGGGGAACTTTTTTTTTTCTAAGGAACCATACTGGTTTTGGGAAAGTAAGTGAAGGACCACACACTGAGCAGTTGAACTGGAACATGAAAAATATATTGTTCAGTTACAACTGGAAAGTTGAGCCACCGCATACACTGATAACAGAAGTGGCCAGAGCCATCACCCATGGACAGAGGTACTCAGGACTCAAGCAAAATTATGGCTACTTTATAATCGTGGTAACTTGAGTAGAAATAGAGCTGGTCATGAAAACAAGGACTTGAGTAAAAAGTGTCTCAAGAAGTGAGTACTTTCAACAGCCTATTGTACAGCGTTCAAACAGTTAGTTTGGTCATTTTTGTTTACTTCCATGATTATTCTGATGATTTTTGGTGATTTTTGCAGTGTATTTTCTTCATTTTATAACTTGATTTTTAGCTCATCTGGATCGGTTGATCCAGGTTTATGAGTTCACCCTGGCGTTGATGTCTGCATCAGCAGGGTCACGAGCAAAATGTCACGTTAAAGTTTTTATATACAAACACTGTTGACAATTGCTTTAGAGGACTGAGTTCTGACTATGTATACAACATTACTGTATATGGACACTAAACATATGTATATAATTTGCATTTTAACTTCCTACTTTTGGGACTTGGAAAGAATATGTCAAGGTCCCGGTCAAAGTTTTTCTATAATAACATTGTTGGCAAATGGCTTGGTGGATAGAGTTCTTATTGTGTATACATCCATGGAGACTAAGTTTATGCATTCATTCAGTATACACATTTAGGGTGGTCAAAGGAACCTTTGTGTTTAATATATTAATAGATATGAAATTTTATTTTATATATGCCCCTCCTTGAATTATCACCTTATTGTGATGGAGGGGTTTGCATGCCTGAGTGATCCTAGGAACTATGTTGTCGGAGGCAATTCGCCCCTGGTAGGGTCTCCCAAGACAAATTGATCCTAGGTGACAGGTTAGATAAAGAGCGATTCAGAGGATGCTTATGACTATGTCTTCCTGTGGGCCCACCACCTGCAGGAAGGGTCTTAAGGGTCCGATGCTGTGTGGGTTGGGTGGCAGCCAAAGGCGGGGGCCTGGGTGGTCCAATCCCCGGTTGCAAAAACTAGCTCCAACTGGGAGGAAGCCCTGGGGTAGAACCAGGACATAAATACAAAGAGCTAACTCTACAGGAGGTGGATGTCATGCAAACCTGTCAATCAAAGTCCATCTCAGTAGACATATAAATCCTCTGTTCAGCCTGAAATCTTATTAACAAAGGGAAAAATCAAAGACAGGCCACACCATTTATTTGAGAGTTTGGACATTTTTCTCTTCCGCCCCTGTCACTGTAGGGTTCTGTTGGGCTCGCTCTCCATATACCGTAGTCTTGAGGTTTTGGCCTTGGATTATGAATCACCTAGAGATAATTTTGGATCATGACTTGACCTATAAAAATACACCTGAATTGAATTGAATTGAATTGAATTGAATTGAAAAGGCCCAAATAAAACAACTGATACCACCATGACACCTGGACAAAATGTGCAGACTGAAATTCTAGACAGATGTTCAGTGTAAGTCTATGGGAGCTAGGGCTTTTGGAGCCAAACGTTGCCCCAGGGTTTATCAGGAGAATTAAACCTTTAAGTTACTTGCACCTTGACTTCACTTGCCTTGCCACTCACAAAATAAGCACACAATCATTTGAGTCACCCTCATTCTAACCTCTGCATCCACCTCCTCTCCTTTTACTGTCAGTGATGCTGTCAAAGAAGCGAATGGAACAGACATGTTGGTTTTGTTGTGTTCAGGGGACATTACGTGGATGTGCATTCATTTTGTAGAGATCAGCTACAAAATGCCTAACCTTAGAACAACTCTTACCCTGCATTTTGGTCCCTCAAGGGCGCTAAGTGTCTGCTAACTGCAGAGACAGATTTATGTCCCCATAAATAACTAGATACCACACATACACACTTACGTATACACTGCAGCCGCCTGAATGAGAGCTATAATAAGCACATGCTGACCCGTAGTGCCTTTCTACTATCACTCCGGAGAGCACCACATGACAGCTTGTGTGATTATCATCTGTCCATCACCGCAGTTTGTGTGTCAAACCAAAGGTGTGTGTGTGTCTGTGTGTTTGTGTGTGCAATTCCAACAATGACTGACTGGTACATTCAGTGTCAGGACGGCTGGGCAAGTCCTGAAACAAAACATCATCTACGTGTGACAGCTCAGAGTACAGGATAGACTTGACTCAAAGACTCATATTAGTCAACAACAATATTTATTTCAGGAAATGTAAATCACTATTTAACCTCTTAAGCCCTAGTGTCTATTTTATGCCTTCAATTCAATTCAATCTTTATTTGTACATGACTATACAGACGATACACAGAGTAAATCCAACAGAACCACCGAGAGCAAGCCAAAGGCGACAGAGGGGAGGAAAAAATTCTTTCAACAGAAGAGAAAAACCTCCAGCAGAACCAGCGGCTCAGGGTAGGCGGCCATCTTTTTTGATATTTGATGTTGGAGTTGTGTTTGGTGTGTGTATATATGACATACAGTATATATGCTTGTTGCAGAGTTTCTGGTGTTTAATTTGATGTGCAATATGACTGTATTTTTACATGATAAATGCAGTGTTTTATGCTTTTTTGTGGAGCTTTTCATTGTGGAGCGGCCCCAGAATCCTTCAACGGCCCAGAGACTGTACTGCTTTGGGACTCCAGTAGAACATGGTGACAGCCAAAAACAAATCTTGGAATTTTGGTGAAGTTTCCCAGGAGTGGCAGATCGACCAAAATGACTCAAGGATGCATCGGCGACTTATTCAGTTGGTCACAAAACAACCTAAACAAATTGTAAAGAACTGCAGCCCACAGACTTAAATCTGAATGAGATGCTGGGGTATGGATGGATGTGATGGATGGATGGATGGATGGATGGATGGATGGATAGATGTGATGGATGGATGGATGGATAGATGTGATGGATGGATGGATGGATGGATAGATGTGATGGATGAATGTGATGGATGGACAGATGGATGGATGGATGGGATGGATGGATGGATGGATAGATGTGATGGATGGATGTGATGGATGGATGGATGGATGGATGGATGTGATGGATGGATGGATAGATGTGATGGATGGATGGATGTGATGGATGGACAGATGGATGGATGGATGTGATGGATGGATGGATGGATGGATGGATGGATGGACAGATGGATGGATGGATGGATGTGATGGATGGACAGATGAGCGGGTGGTTAGATGATCTCTCAATAGATAATATCTTCAAACATGGACAAAAGCCAAACATGTGGGTACTGTCTTCACACCACTAAAGGTAAAAGGAAGCGAGGCCTGTTGTCATTTCACTGAACTGACCTTTTAACCAAAAAAAGTCCCTGTGCATAGAAAACACCAACAATCTCCACACTCCATGTTTTCCTCTGTCTGTTTTTATAGTTCAACTGAAACAAAAATACCACAGAATGTGTCCTCAGGCGACTCTCCAATTCCTCCTTCACTCCATTCTTTCAATTCATTCCAAACCATAATTATAGCAGAACCAACCCCTGCCAAAACATGACAACAAAACACTGGCATTCTTTCCATTCCATGCCTGTGTATACAATTTTCACACCAGTAACAGATTATATCATCATTTGGGAGAATTACCATGGGTGGAGGTTTTGTTTGAGCATGGGGATGTTCAAACATTGGATCATGTGTGCCTCGGACATAGGCTTTTAACAATTCAAACAACATTTCTGTGTTCTGGTGAATTTTTGCATCAATTTGTGAATTGATTCACTAACCTCCTCCGCATAAACACTCCCACCAGCACTCTTTGGTCATCTTCTGTCATCCAGCTCATCCTTCCACCTGCTCATTTGATCACTATGGGGTCCAGAGCAGTCAGCTGCTTAGCCCCCCGCCTCTGGAACCCCCTCCCACAACACATCAGAAGGTCAGATTCTGTCACCACCTTCAAATCCCAACTCAAAACTCATCTATTCAGACAGGCTTACTCCATTCTATAGATCTGGCTTTAAATATATATGTGTGTATGTGTGTGTGTATAGGTATAAATATATATAGCCGTATGTATTTTATCTTATCAATATTATCCATCCATTCATCATCTGCTTATCCTGGCCAGGGCCTTGGGAACAGCAGTGTAAGCAGAAAAGTCCAGACTTCCCTCTCCCCAGTCACCTCGTCCAGCTCCTCTGGGGGGACCCCCAAGCGTTCCAAGGCTAATTGACAGACATAGTCCCTCCAGTGTGTCCTGGGTCTGCCCCAGGGCCTCCTCCCAGTTGGAGCTAGTTTTTGCAGCCGGGGATTGGACCACCCGGAGTCAGGACATCATCATTTCTGGATTGGAGACAAAGCATCGGACCTATGCAAAAGTTGCATCTGGAGCTGATTATGGTGCGGACGCTCCTCATGAGGAGCTACAAACACTTGAACAACAGGTTTTGCTGTTTTTAAACAGCAAAAATATTAGGCTAGATAAGAACAATATCTCCAGTTGCTATTCACTTTCAAACAAGGATCGCAAGATGAAACCATCTATTGTGGTACAGCTGGTATCACAAAAGCAAAAGTTTGACCTACTGCAGCAGTCCAGAAAACTAAAAGGCACAGGAGTTTACATAAATGAACATTTAACAAAGAAAAATGCTGGAATTGCAAGGTGTGGCCGCATACTCAGGAAACAAAACAAAATACAAGCAACATGGACAAGGAATGGAAAGGTGTACATT
>JAQQAE010021131.1:0-10531 GCA_029823295.1 Pseudamia nigra | reverse complement strand
GTGGATAAAATAACCGAGAAAGTGAATAAAAATGAACGTAATAAATAAAATGAACACAATGATCAAGAAAATGAATGAAAATGAACAAAAACTGAATGAAATAAATAAAATTAAGACACAAAAGGTGATCAATAAAATCAATGTAAACGAATAAAATAACCAAAAAAATAGAAATGAATGAAATAATCATGAAAACACTAACCCTAGTTAACAAAGTGAAACTATCAATAAAAGGATCAAAAAATAGCAAATGATGGGTAAAATAATCAAGAAATTAACAAAAATAAACAACATAATCAACAAAATGTACGGGATAATTGATATAATTAACAAAACTACTAACAGAAGTAACAGAATTGAACAGTATAATAAACAAAATGTGGATAAAGTAATCAAGGAATGAATAAAAAATGAACAATATAAGAAACGAAATGAAGAAACAAAATTAATGTAATGAACGGCTTCTCATGTCCACATGTTGAAGTGCCCTTGAGTGTGTGTGTGTGTGTGTGTGTGTGTGTGCGATTGTCTGAGCGAGTGCAAGACCATTTACCATTTAGAATAGAATAAACTTAAATAAAAACACAGTGTATATCCAAAAATGTTTTGAAAAGGTGAAGACGAAGCAGGAAGCCGTTGTCAATTTGTGGAATGACCGATTTTTTTCTTTTGTCCAGTGAGCCCATGTGGCCCATCGAGGCCAGAAACGCAGCCATAGCAAACCACTGCTTCACATGCGCCATAAACCGCGTCGGGACGGTAAGTCAGTCTGCAGACGACACGACGCCGCAATCAGTCAGACAAAAACGTTAACGAGTCTGTGAGCAGAGACGGCGATAAAACCACACGGGCCGGTTCATGAATGACACACGTTTTCATTCCGTTTAGTCCTTTACTCACGTAGGACAACGCGCATTAATGAACACATCAGTTTTGCACATCAATGCTGGAATTGGCACAATAGCTAAATTTCATCCGTCGACACAAACATATAACAGCTGACGACAGTCTATAAGACAAAACACAAGGAGAACACACACATTCTACGTGATGAAACTATTATATCCACTGATGTTATTAAAATAGTGAAGAAGAAGCAGTATTTCCCATTAGTCTCTGACTACAGGTTTTATAAAAGGAGGCATTTTTATAAATTACTGCATGACTGATTTGTCTTTAACCATGATTTAAGTTTCTTTTTAAAGGTTAGATAGTTGTTAAAGTCTCTGATATTTACTCTACTGGTAATTTGTTCCACAAATGTGCACCTCGGACTGGTTTGAGGTATTTATCCCCTTACTGTGCTTTTTCTGAATGAAATGCTTTAATGGTGGTAGATGAGTCCGTTTAAAGCCTTAAAAACAAGGCACAAATAATCATATCACAGTAATGAGAATAGAAAGGTTTTCTAGCCAGGATTTTTGAAGAGACTTGATGGGTTATGTAACAGTCTGGTAAATACAGTATATGCAGAGGTGAGAAGTACTCAAGTATAGTTACTCCTTTACATGTCATCTACTTGTTTTAGTCTTACTCAGTTACATTTGATGAAAAAAAAAACTCACTCAGTTATATTTTGTTCCACGTAGATGAATAGGAGCAAAAAAGACTGACATTCAAATAATAATAATAATAATAGTAACAATAATGATGGTTAAAGAAGAATCAATTTGATTTTTCAGTGACAAAGTATTTTGATCCAGTTACTGGTTGAAAATGGTAAAATTATGTCCAAGTTTTGCCAGTTTAGTGAAACACAGTCATAATTATGCTTCATTTAATATTTGAAAACACAAAATTGATAAAATGATGAATCAACAACAATTTGTACAGTATTTTCTGTTTCGTAGTCGTCTGTACAAGGACAAATAGTGTTCGCAAATAATGTGGCTTTAATTTGTGTGAATAATTATGAACCTATTAAATGTTTAGTTTTAGTTATTTTTGTTCTTTTTTTTTAAAAAGAATTTTCTTCACCATTCGTGTTTTTCCATCTTGCCTGCAGTTTGGTTAATTTATTTGATTATTTTGTTAATCTTTCTTTTTTGTTCTCTTTTTAGTATCTTGAAATGTTTTGCTCATTTTGTTAATTTTTCTTCTTTTTGCATCTAAGTCGGTTTGTTTTGCTTCTTATTTTTGTCCTTGTTTCTTCTTTTTGTTCCCTTTTATTCATTTTCCTTATTTCTGACTGACTTATTGCATTTTGCTTTGCTATTTACCTTAATTTTGTAATTACTGTGAGTTTAATGTCACCGTGTTACTAGTTTGCCTTTGTCGGGCAGTGAACAAGGAATCCACAAAATACGCAACAAACTCCGCAAATATGATCAAAACAATCAAGTAAGTGCACAAACATCAACAAAGTAAGTGAAAAAAGTATTAAAAAAAAAAAAAAACTACATAGGCCCAAAAAAGAAAAACAAAACAATCTTGCAAGTTAAAAAATAACAAAAGGACCAACAAAAAACAAAACAAGCAACAACGTCATCAAGAAAATAATGAACAAAATATTAGCTTGAATGTTATGCTGTAATAAATTAGGTGCGTTTTTACCATGCTGATTTTAAAATGAAGTATATTCATTTTTATTTTTTTATTATAAACTTAACAAACCCAAGGTGATTTAAAACCTTTGCACAGGACTGTAAGTCAAAGAACAAATAAAAGCACTGGTACAAACAACGCTGATGCCACATGTTTGTGTTTGATGCAGGAACATTTCAAAAGTGAATTTACATCTGGTGACGGGAAACAAGGTGGGTCATTTCTCCTAAAACACGTCTCATCTCCTTTACATATTGGAAATGTATAGAACTAAATGCCATTCAGGACACGTTTTTTGCAATAGGGCTGCTTACACGGCAAGTAGTATAAAAGCCAAATATGAAGAAAATATCATGTATTAAGAAAAAAAATCTGATTATTTGATAAGAATATGCCGTTTAGCAGAATTTTAGATAATAAAAAAGTCCAAACAGAGGAGTCACTTGGAGATGAAGCATTTGAAAGCGCCAGTGCTGTGAAAATCCATTTATATAAACGCTGTTTGGATGAATGCACGGACTTGTGTTTTTGTTTTACAGCATCTTTTGAAGATTGCACTTGAATCTTGTGGGGTTTTTTGATACAGTGACACTAAAGGCTTCTTGTTCCATTCTCTGATATTAAAATCAAAACTGTGAATGTGATGAACCCGTCCAGTGAAATTCTCACATGGAGGAAAACTGGTTAAAACCAGCTTTTTTTTTTAAAAAAAAAATTGATTTGTGATGTCATAACCATTTATAGTCCAAAGAGAATGCACTAGCCCCGACCCATGAGACAGTAAAATGACACATTTTAAAATATAAATTCTAAAATTTAAAACCTCAACAGTCACAGCCAATCATATTTGAGATCCAGTAAGCCCCGCCTCTTATGGGAGTTTTTTTGTTTTCAGAAAATTGTCCATGAAAAAGGTCAATGTGTGCTGACAGTGTCAGAATCAAATCCCAGAGCACCTTCTGAACGACCTGCTTTTCAACCAATCACAGTATTGGCTGATGAAAAGTGGGCGGGTCCGACACGTCACTAAAATCAGAGCATAAATAATCAGAGCCTATTGCATTCACTGGAGAAAAATAATTTTAGAATCCGTGTCTCATAATTACGAGATACATTATTTTGGAATTATGAGTGAAGTAATCCCTCCTTTCCTGCACATAGTAGGGAATATGGTGCTGTCCTATTTAATCTGCTTTTATTTCTTTCACCGACTGAAACACTGGGAAATATAAACGTTTCTTAATGTGGATGGCATTAATAGTCATATATAACACTATGAAAATTGGGATTATCCAGGGACCCACACTGATCTATTGGATCTACTGCCCGACCAGTACAGGACCCTTCATGGATATAAATATATGTATTTAAAATGCATTCTTTTTTTCAGTTTTTGTTCATGTAGAAACAAAGTCTTTTTTGCTTTCTTGAAATTCCTTTTTCCAGATGTGATTTTTTTTCTTTCTTTTTTTTTTTGTCCTCCACAAAATATACAATTTTTTTTAAGCGTCTGGAATGATCAGGCAATGCTGGCAAGAGTGAGCATTTTTATTTACTTATTTTTTGATAAAGTGTAGTCAAATAAAGCCCAGGTTTAGTGTGTGTGTGTGTGTGTGTGTGTGTGTGTGTGTTTTTTTTTTAGGAACACACTGACTGCTGCTTTACAATGAAACACGACTGCATTTCCTGAACCTTTGTCATATTTGACTAAAACTAGAATGAATAAAATTAAATGGGCGTGAATTTTGCTATAAATTCCTCTTTCCTTTTTACACTTGTTACATTTCTTTTTCAGCTCACCATGACTTTGGACATTTCTACGGATCCAGCTACGTGGCGGCTCCTGATGGAAGCCGAACTCCGGGTCTGTCCCGAACCCGGGACGGGCTCCTGGTGGCGGAACTGGATCTGAACCTGAACCGACAAATCAGCGACAAGTGGAGCTTTAAGGTAAACGGAGCAGCGCAGTACGGTTTGCAAGAAGGAACGTGACATGCAGGATAATTTATTCATCTTTATTTGCTTTTGTGTCGGTGTGATGCAAGTGGAAAAAAGAGCTGGGACACCGGGCTGCTGCAGCCACATCCACAGAAATCACCGTCAGATCTGAACTGTTCCACGTTTTAATAATAAATACGAAAGTAATGAACATCAAGAAAAAAAGAACATAAACAACACACACAAACCCATTAATCCTGTACAAATATCTGCATTATGTATAGAAAAAAACCTTTAGTGGTAGAAATAGGCATAAAATGTGTAATTAAGACCAAACTAAACAAATTATTTACCAAAGAAACAAAATTATTAACACTATACTAAATAAAATTAACTAAAAAAAAACTGAATGACGTACTCAAGAAGATGAACGAAAATTAACCATAGTCAACAAAATGAAGAAAAAATTAATTACACAATTTCAAAAATGAACAGAAATGACCAATGTAATCAAGAAAATGAACAAAAATTTGTAAAATAATTTTAAAAAATCAAGAACAAAAATGAATAAAGTAATCCAAAATGAACAATATAATCAACAAAGTTGATAAAATTAATAAATGAATCAAGAAAACAAATAAAAATATAATCAACAAAACAAAGTAATTTACACAATGAAATGAACTATCAATAAAATGACCAAAAACCAACAAATAGTGAATATAGCAATCAGGAAAATTAATGAAGATAATCAATGCAATAAATAAAATGGACAGTATAATCAACAAAATGTATAAAACAAATGACAAAATTAACAAAACTATCAACGCAAGTCAAATAAAGACTTGGACAATAAAGTAATCAGGAAAATGAATAAAAAATAATATATAATGAAAAGAGAAAAATTCTCAGCAGAATTAACAACATAATAAGCATAATTAACAAAAAATTAGCAAGAAGCGAATAAAGCAATCGAGAAAATGAAAAAGGAAAAAAAAGGTAAAAAGAGCCAGGAAGAAGTCGACCTATTTTTGTTCATGTATCTTCATTGTATTTATTCTAATTATCTTTTTGTGTGGTTTGGTTCTTATGACCAACAATGTGAAACGGCTCCAACATAACATAAGGATTAGCAGGGATTTGAAAACAATGCCATCCTCGACATTCCGGAGTTTGACAATGTTTGTTTAATTGTGTTCTTTATTTGAAAAATCAATAAATACAGGGTGTTTATTTGTTGGATGTTTGCGTGAATCTTTCCGGACAGTGACTGGATTTAATTTCTCCAGCTCTACGTTGCTTTGTGTTTCCAGATGACCGGGCGATACGGCGAGTACGCAGAGGAACTGTACCAGGCTGTGCAACGCGACTTTAAACCCGACGTCGTCAAAGAGTAAAGGATGACGCTCAACGCCTCTTCTAACGTGTTTTTAACGTGTAGCTCTGATAATAAATTCACGATGCTGCATGTCCAAAGCGTGTGGTTTTCTTCGGCGACTGGACTGGATGTTTGGATTGAAGATGTTCCGCTGCCGACCCAGGTGGCTCCTTCAGTTCCAACTGGTCTCGTGTGGAAATCCAGAATTTACACTGTCGGACTCAGGACGCCACCTTTTCATCCATCTTTAACTTGTGGTACAGCAAATAATCCAACACATCTCTGCTATGCTGGGATTTGATTGACAGGTTGCTATGATAACTGGACTCGCCAGTGGAGTCGGACCGAGCTGGCCCTTCGTATCTGCTTTTTAATCAACATAGTTTTTTGACGGAGATATGCTCAGCTGCAGTTGTGGGTAAGCACTTACACGAACATTGTAAAATGATTGTTTGGCACTCGGTGAAGTTTTACCACGTCAGTAAGCGAGCAGCTAATTTTAGCTTTCCCATGAGACCCCTGACATATTATGCTTCGGTAGCTCCTCCACCATTCGTCCAACTATGGTTCGATCCTGTTTTTGGCTCCGACACGTCATCCAGGAAGGGACGACCCGACTGGCCTCAAAACGGCCATTCAGAAACCAACGGGTGATGTCGGGGTCCATTTGTCCACTAATGTACACAGTGTATGGTTCCCACATTTCTGATTCGTTTAACCATACAAGAGGGAAAAGTGTGTGTGTGTGTGTGTCTGCCTGAAGCCTCTTTTCTCCTCAGTGGTTTGACGAGTTCCCTTAAACCCTAACACTTCCCTCGAACCCCACAGAAGTGTTCCTCCCCTTCCCACGCTACACGCCTCCACCAAATTTGGTGCAAATTGGAACAGTAGTTTTTGCGTAATCCTGCTTCCAGAGCTGCACATGTACTGCAGCAGACCCAGCCAGTCAATGGTGACGCGTTTCCAAATCTCCTTTATTTGTGTTCTTTATCTCCTTTTTTATACATATCTTGAACACACATTAAGGAAACACTGTAAGAGCTAAAAGAAACGACACAGAACAATGTAAAATAGGAAAAAAAAAAAAACAACAAAATTGAATCAACAATAAAACCAGCCAAAATGGGCACATTTTTCTAAACATGCAGTCAACAACCACACACACCTGCAGCTCATCATGTCAATTTACCGATGCAGTTCCTGCTTTAGCAGTGTCAAATTAATATATTAATAAATTACACAAAAAAAAAATCTTGGGAACATAGGAATGACCACTCCAAAAGGATAGCCACAGGTGCTAGTACCAAGACCAACCTGTAGGAACCTATTTTCATCTGTTTTTGAGACAGCGCACAGATAGACGACAACAGTTGCACATAATAAACACAAACCTGAAACGATATCACAACTGTCACAAAATCAATGAAGTTTTCAAACTAATAAGTGGGGAAAAGGAGGCCTGGGGATTCAGCCGAGCAGCAGAGCGGTGCCGTACAAAGGTGAAAAACACCAACTATAGGTCAAAATATGTGACGTGCTTAGAAGTGGCAGTTCAGGAGAAATGGCCGAAACTAGATGCCATTGTTGGCACACGACCGACGAGCAGGGAATACGTTATTCAGAAGGTTCGGTTTGTTTGACAAAGGGCATCGCAAAAGCAAATTCAGACCAGCTGAATGTCCTCGAGCATTTCAACTCTACCGGACTACAAGGGTCTGAAAATTACCCAAAAATGAACTGGTCCAGAACCTGGAATTCTGGTTCCCTGCTGAAGTAAAAAAAAAAAAAAAGGTAGGTTCTTTTCTTGAACCAAAGTGGGTGTGTCATTTCTACAGGTCAAAAAGAGAAAATGGAAACATGTAGAAGACTATGGAGGTTATCAATGGAAGATGTTTTGTTACGCGTCCAGGGAGCTTCTCCAGCTCTAACTGGTCTGATTTATACTCTGTAGCTCAGGACTCCACCCTTTTCATCCTACGAGATGTTAGTTTCACCTGGGACAGGGTCGTTGCCGTCCCTATCCCGACAAAGGCAGGTTCGTGCAGGGTCGTTAGAGGTTTCACCCTGAGGATGGTGACAGGATGAGGGTGAATGAGCCAGGAATTTGGCTCCAGTTTGGCTGGGTAGAGTTCTGAGAACAGAACAATTAATGGGTGAGAGATTGTGTCTTATTCCTACCCCTCTGTTCAGAGAGGTTTGTTCCAGATTCACAAAAATGGCTTCCTTCACCTCTCGCTCAAACCACCTATCCTCCCTGGACAAGATCCTCAGTGTGAAACCACTATCAGCCCTGCATTTGTCAGGGACACGGACCCCAACTACTCTGTAGCGACAGAAGAAAACCACACGCCTTGGATACTATGACCCAGACGACTGAGAATCTTCAGACACATAGCCACCATTAATGTTATGACATGTAATGACCCTTGAACTTAGCACCATGAAACTGGAGGCTGGTTCAAATGGAACCAAGGCCTCAGGGAACCTCAACAGCACCAGCTCAAGGACCACAGCTCATTTGGTATAAATAGGGCCCCGGTGCAAAAACTGGTGTGTTCACTGTGGATACTGCCGCTGCAGCTCCTCTAACAGACACCGGGGGGAGCCATTTACACTAATTCACATTAAAAAACCAATACAAAGTGATAGAAACCTTTAGAAACATCCTGCATCATGTGGGAATTCAATTTATCACCAAAGTCTAATCATCTATTTTTGGGCCATTTCCTATAAGTTGATCACTTATTGTATAAAGTTGCATCGCCGTGAAACTTAATAATTTATCAGTACATGTATAAACTTTGTATTGGGGTGATTAAAAACATTTTTCAACTAAGACTACACGCTGAATTAGCTTCAACAATTACAACTCTTGAACAAATAGATAAACGTGGCAATTTAATGCTGACAGATTCAAATGCAATGACTTCTATGACTTTTAAAGCATTTTATGACTTTAAGGACCTGCACGTGCCCTAAGAAATATTTGTGCTTTGGAAGAAAATGACAAAAGGTGCAAGGTGTTTTCAAAATCCTTTAATTTCAACATATAATAAATTTTATGCATTTAAGCAGCTCTATGTTTAATAAAAAATAAAGTCTTGTGTGTGGAAATGTGCTATTTTTTCGTAAGAAAATGCTAAATTTAAATAACAGGTAATTAAGCCTGGTATGTAACATGTAGTGCAAATAATGTATAAACAAAAAATGTAACAAAAAAAACTGAGTGAAAATGAAAAACATTGACTGCTCTTAAGATGGGAGTCTAAATAAATTACAGCTTTGTTCTGCCGCATGAAAACATCTTTAGCTTGAGGAACGAAAGATGTATTTTTCCAGTGATGTGGATGAAAAAGGTGGGTTTGTTCTTCATCCATGTTCTTCTGCAGGCAGAGTTGATTCCATAGACCCACTACGCAGTATTGCATTGAAAGATGTAGTTTTTGTCCTTTATATGTAAGAGCAGTGATTACCTGAGACTCTCAAAACACACTACTTCATCTATTCCCTGTTAGTACAACCACTGAATAAAAAAAGAGGATTTTGTTTTTTACAAAAAGGCAAGTAAAGGTGAGGACTTCAACGCTGTACAGAAACAATAAACGCATGACTCAATATAAGCCCTGAATTATGTGCACCCTATTTCCAGAAATGTCCTATTTTACTCATGACTCCCACATTTTTTTTTTTTTTTAAATTGTAGTTTCACAAGTCTGAAACCGTTGCAGTCATTAAAATCTTACATACATAGTGAAATTCACAATGTTTTCATCTCAAAAAGGAAAATGATGCAGGGATTTGGATTGAAAATGTCAGCTCATTTTGGGGAGTGTCTGTATAAGGCGGTGATTCTGCAGCGAAGGTCCGCGACTGAGGACTGGCAGCATTGTAATGTTCCTTATTTGACGGTTAAAATCCAAATCCGTGTCCGCTGTTCATCAGCGTTCCTTAAAGATGAACAGGATATCCTCATCTGTTCCGTAGCTCCGCCGAGCCTCTTCAAAATTCCCAACGCTGGTGCTGCACACACCTTCGGAGCAAGAAAACAGTTTTAACCTTTATACGTCTGCAATGAATATTAAAGGGGTCGTACAGATTTTTTTGTGGCTGAAATTTAGACAATATCTGCTCTCACTTCAAATCATATGTCAAACACAGCTGTTCAGAGTTTACCCCACATGACCATAATTACCACCTTCAATCCCACTTCACCTACCTCTTTGTATTTTAAATGTCTTTAAAAAAAAAAAAACTACTTTAAATACACTTTAGATTATAGCCATGTTTGTTCTTAATGTTTGGGCTGTCAAACGATTAAAATTTTTTATTTGATTAATCACAGGGTCACTGTGGATTAATTTCGATTAATCACGATCAATACCCATTTGTTGTTTTTCATTTTGTGGGAGCAAAAACACTCATTATAGAAGGTGATGTAGACACTCAACTAAAATTACTTATTTTACATTAAAATGTATAGTTTATGTAAAATAGGTGGTATATGTATTTTTTTCTAATTTAAACTTGTGTAACTAAAGGAAATTACACCTGGGTTTGTAGAACTCAACAGAACCTGGCTGTGCGTTTGCCGGTCCTGGACCGGTCCGGTGTCTGTGGACGTCGCCAGTGTTTGTGTTGTTTGTTCTATCTCTACTCTTTTCTTTTGTCTCT
>JAQQAE010021130.1:0-10531 GCA_029823295.1 Pseudamia nigra | reverse complement strand
CATTTTTGTTCATATCTTTTGTTCGATGAGTAAAACAACATTAATTTTTGTTGTTAAATTACTATTAAATCACTTTCATTTCCAGAAATAAATAAAAATTATATTGGACATTGATATGTGAACATTTGTTAATAAAGAGCTGACTATATAATGGGGTGTCCTAATTTTTTCACAGGACTGTATGTTGGGTTTACTGTCCGTATAGTTTGGAGGTCTCAGCCTTGAATTGTGAAGCACCTAGAGATAATCATCGATTATGATTGGCCCTATACAAATAAAATGTAATTTAATTTAATTCATCAACTAAGTCACGTATTTCTTGAGTATCAGGTGGCTTAAAATTAGACATACTGTAACAGGGAAAGTTCCTGAAATCAAATCTGTTACCTTGGCAAACAGAAATATTATTTGCTAAACCCTGACCGATATTAACACAAAATCATTACATTTTTATGAGCTACTGTATATTAACTGAGTTACTGAAAACATCTTCACCATCACTAAAGGCAGATGGTAACACTGGAGCTGCCTTTTCTCTTTTTAACATCTGATTCATCACTTTCCAAGTATTTTTAGTATCAGTAGTACACCTATTAATCTCTTCATTGAAATATTTCTTTTATGCGGCCCTGATGGAATGAAAACATTTGTTTCTGAAAGATTTATAGGTACCATGGTTAAGGGGTGTAGGGTTAGAGGGATTTTCTGTAAAATAAATTTTTTTTCCTGATTAAATTTAATAATTCATCTGTACACAAAGGCTCACTAAAATCTTGATTGTTTTTGGTAAACGAACTGCCAACTGGAAAACATTTATTAAAATAGAGCCTATAACTTTCTTACAGTTTTGAGAAGCAAAATTGACATCAATCTCCTCATAGAATTCAGCCCAGGACATTGTATCCAGACTATCTAGAATTTAGAAATATTTGACTTGTTCATAATTTTTTTGTGCATTAGTTTCTTGGTATGATTAGTTTGATTGAATTTTATTAGAAAGTACTGAAATACAGGAAAATGGTCTGATATGTCTGAATATGAGATCCCCAATTTTATTCCTTCATTTAGAGAATTAATTAAGATGTTATCAGTCAAAGTTTCTGATTTTTTTGTTACTCTTGAGGAGTTGTAAACAAGAGGAACAAAGTAACTAGAATAAAATGTGTTAAGAAACTTACCTACAAGCATATCTGAATTGTTTTTAGAGAAGTCTATATCCATGCAGGATAACGCTTCAACAGACACCGTGTTTAACTGTGTGGTCACATTGACATGTTGCACACAAGTAGTGGATACAGGTAACACAGTCAACGTTCAATATAAATTACATGTTTGTGCCTTTGGGGAGTACTATGTGCTACACAAAGTACTGTGATACTCACCTTTCCACGTACTGTTACTTCCACTGTGGAGAGAAATAAGAGTGGTGAGTAAATATAAGATGGAAATGTCTGGATAATTCAAAACTAAATTATACTGTATTTTTTAGGGGAGTGTGCGCTTGCAGACAAACCTTTGTAGTTGTGTCCATGGCCATTTGGATTGTTACATTTCCCATAGACTTGTTTATTCTCTTCATCACTCAGGTGAACACTGGGGAGAAGAAAGTGTGCATTATTAAAACATGGTGGCAAAAGAAAAGGACCAAATGTTCATTGACTCATGGTGCGCAAGAATTAAGGGTTAGAAGGTGATATACCCATAGCATCTTGTTGCTTTGGATTATTATTATGATTATTTTTGGTTAAAAAAACCGTAAAACAAAACAAAGAGCCAAAACATGAGCAATATAAATTGCAAAAACTGGACAAAATAAGCAACAAAGTTGAATGAATAATAAGCTGAATAAGCAATACAATGGGCAAAAATTATCAAATAATCAAGTAAATGAACAAAAGTAAGCAAAAATGATTAACAGAATGAACAAATAAAATCTCTTCTCTTCCCTTCCTCTCGCTCTCTCTCTCTCCCACAGTCTCTCTTGTTCTCTCTCGCCCTCTTCTCTCTCCATCTTCCGTCACCTCTCCAGTCGTCTCTCTTTCTCTGTCCCTCTCTACCCCCCTCCTTATTTTCTATTTTGCAATACAGTGGTACTACCTTGCATCTTCCCTGTAGTTCTGTGCTTCCTGCCTCTGTTCTCGGTCTCCTGGTGTCCTTGCTGTGTGCTTGCTGGTTCTGGACCGGTCCAGGTGGCCGCCTACCCTGAGCCGCTGGAGGTTTTTCTCTTCCGTTAGGAAGTTTTTCTCTCTGTGTAGTCATGAGGTCTCGGCCTCGAATTGTGAAACGCCCAGAGATAATCTGGGATTATGATTGGCGCTATACAAATAAAAACTGAATTGAACTGAATGAACTAAAATTAAGAATAATAAAGTGTGGAGAGTGATTTAAGATTGTCCGAGTGCACGTGAAAGCAGCAGCACCGCTTGGTAACGAGTCGTTTCTGAGCCTGTAGAAAATCACTGTGAAAGAAATAATAAAGACTATTTCATGTGTCTGTACCGATGTGAATGCGCTGCAGACTGGACAGGGCTGGTTTCCGCTATCAGCTCGGTGTAGTTAGCTAGCTACCTGTTGAAAGCCACCGTCTGTTTTCTAAATCTGACAAGTAACGTTAGCTTGGTGGTAAACAAACCCACACTGACGTCACTGTAGCGGGGTTGTCTGTCACCTGTGGAGCCGGTGGCAGGCGCTGAAGCACTGGATTCGAGTGATGTATCCGATCCTGTCGCTCCCTGAGGATCCAGACATGATCAGCAACCTGCGAGGAGAAGAAGTCCGAGGATTGGAATAATCCACAGGGAGACGGCGGCAGTAGACGCAGGGTGATGAGGCCGGGGCAGCTGCGGATAAAGCCTCAGCCCCTGTGACTTCATTGGCTCCGAGGAGGGCGTAAATAAACAGGCTGAACTCACATGGAGCCGGGCCGACATCCTGCTGCTGCAATTATATGGAACAATTCTCCTCAGGCCGCAGCAGATTAAACACCGTTGTTAGCTGACAGTTACCCACAGCAGAGTACAGTACAGTATTTGATTTTCCAAGAACCACCATTAGGAACCACACAGAGATGTATTTCATTATTTTTATTAATGCACTTCTGAGAAAAGCTGTTTTGCACAATACTTTTTGCAAAATGGGGGGAAAAAGAAAATGAGCCACATGAATGAAAACAAAATGTACGAAATAAGCAACAAAACTGAATCAATGCAAACAAAATAAGTAATAAAAACGGCATAAATGATAAAAAATGACCAGGTAAATGAACAAAAACATGTACAAATGAACAAAAAAGCAAGAAAATAAACAGAATGAACAAATAAAATGAAGTAAATTAACAAAGATAAGTAAAAAACAGAAAACAAATTAAGCAAGAAATCAAAATGAACTGTAATTAACTAAAAACATCAACTGTGTTAACAGCATGGAAATGAATGAAAACAGCTGATTTTTAACTAACAATATAAGTAATATAATGGGACAAAAATGATCAAGAAAATAAGCAAAAATCAACATCATAAACAAAATGAGACATCAAAATAAGCTACAAAACTGAATGAATAAAATATAAGCAACCAAATGGGCAAAAAATGATCAAAATGATCAAGTAAACTAAAAAAATTAGGAAAAGTAATAAAACTGAGCAAAATCATAAACAAAATGAGCCACGTACATTAAAACAAACTGAACAAAATAAGCAAGAACTGAATCAATAACAATATAAGCAAGTAAGTTAATACAAAAAAATAATAAAAGTAAGCAAAAATGAATGGAATCAGCAACTGACAACAACTAACAAATTGACAAAATGAGAAAATAAAATAAATCCTAAATAATGAAACTAGCAAATCAAGCAAAATAAAAACAAGAATGTGAGTGAAAATTATTAACATTATGAACAATAATTTTAAAAAAAGATCAGGTACATTAATAGCATCAAAAAAAAATTTACAAAGCCCTACGAAATAAACAAGAAAATTAATCTGGTAAATTAAAAAAGACACAAAAAAAACAACAATATTAAATTAAAATGGAATGAAATGAACAAAATAAGTCACAAAATGAGCAAAAATTACCAAAATATGATGCAAACTAACAAAAAATGAGCAAAATAAGCCAAAATGAAAAAAAGCATCCATATTAACCAAAGCAAGTAAAAAAATTAACAATGTAATCAAGGAAATGAATAAAATGAACAAAACTAATCAGGCAGATTAACAAGAAAAACAAATCAAGCAGTTTCTGTAAATGCATGTAATGCATATTTTCTTCATGTGTTTTCAAAAGTTTGCTTTAAATTCACTCAACATTTTATGGAAACATGGCTGCAGCTCAGTTTAGTGTTGGTTTATTCTAATCAGAAAAGAGTGTTTGAGTATTTTCTCACTTACCTTTGACAGTTTCAGGTTTCAGCACAGATTTTGGAACCGGTTAGACCTGTATTACTGTCATCCCAGTGCAGAACAGTTTATATGAAAAAAGAAAAAAAAATCTGACCATGCAAACATTTGCGGTAGTGCTCTGCTTGTTGATTTTCTTCTTTTGATTTTGCTTTTGACACAAAGTACAGCTCACTGTAGACACAGATAAACACAAATACACATCGATCTGCAGGGTCAACATAAGTCCATGTGAACAAGAGTCAAGGGCTATTTGTGGAGACAGACAGGAAAATGAATGTAACCGAATTAAGTCCACTTCATGAAAAACACACCCCCAAAAACGAAAAGAATGTAAAATTTTTAAGAGGTTCCTTAAGAGGACTTTAATAATCTGATGAAACTGAGAACACATTTATGATGAGTCCTTCTAACGTTTGGTTATTTGAGTAATTGAGCACAATAGTCACAAAAATGAGCAAAATAAACATACATCACCCATAAGTGCAATAAAAACACAAAAATCAACAAAATAATGTATAAAATGAGGAAAATTATGAAAATCAGCAGAACCTAAGTAACAAAAAAATGAACAAAACAAGTAAAAATATAACAATAGCAACAAAATAACAAAATGATCAAAATCTGACCTAAAAAAACAAGAATATGATTAAAAAATGAATACAATAACAGAAAATAAACAAAATTAATTAAGAAACCAAGGAAAAAATTAATGAAATAATTGAGGCAATGGATAAAATAATTATGAAAATGAAGAACAAAACAACATATTTGAAACGTGAACAAAATGATCAGGGAAATGAACAAAATAAATAGATGAATACAATAAAAATAAAATGGACAAAAACTGAAGTAACAAAATTAAAAAACAATAAAATTAAAAAACAAAAAAAACAAACAAATCAAAAAATAAAAAAACATAGATACAATAAAAAGAAACCAATCAAGTAATCAACAAAATGAACAAAAATAAAATAAATAAAACAGGAAAAAACTGAGGAAAATAATTATGAAACTGAACCAAACAACCCCAAGCAATAAAAAGAATGAATGATTCAAAAATAAACAATAATAAATACGTGAATGCATTAAAAAGATTAACAAAATGATTAAGAAAAACAAAACTGAATAAAATAAATAAGAAATTGGACAAAAAGATGGAGAAAATGTATAATAACCAAATGGATGACCCATTGAAAACAAATCCATGACTCTGAAAGGCAGGACTAATGAGATAAAGAATCAAAATCCAGCATAACATCTGTGAATTCGCCCACAAAACCCTTTTTTTCAGGAATGAAACGATCATTAAGCTCAAAGCAGGACAGACTTAGCTGTGAGGAACAATCTGCAGACACTGAGCGGATGTGATGGAAGGAACTGATGCTAATTCAGAGAAGAGCAGCTGCTGTGTGACCGCTGCAGCCGCGCTGGAGGTAATCTACCACAAATTGAATTTTGTGCTGGGAGCCATATAGTTCTAGAGCAGGATCTCTCAAAAGAAATATTAATTATGGAAGATTTGCACAGATATCGATATTCAAAAGACAGCTAGAGGCGACGTCTACCTTGTTATTCAGATTTATTTTAATACATGTGAAGGATTGCTAGAAAGGCAAATTAATACTACAAATGGACCTGTCTGAGTTCGTTAGAGAGATGGTGGAAATAAAGGACTCAGATTGAGAACTAAACTAAAGGTGGCGTCACACCCTTGGGCTCCTACTGTATATAGTTGTGACACTTAAATTTGCCACACGCTGATTTCACTGTAAGATGAAACTTACTGGACTTGATGATGCAATCCCTTGACTAATCAGCACTGTTTCTTGCATGGCATCTTAAGTGGTAGTGATGGGCAAATGATACCGAGGTTTCAGAGTTTGTGTCACTCATTTTGAAGTGGAGTGAGTGGAAAAACTGTGTCAAAGCTTGGATCAAACCACCGATGACATCTGAAGCTTTGAACATCGTCTCTGCTTCACTTTGTGCTTCACTGGTTCAAACTCGTTTGAAGCGTTCCATTGGCGCAGAGCATTTCCTTGGTTTGACAGCTTTGAGTGGCTTGGCACTTATTGCCTGTGAAGATTCTCAGTCATCCAAGTCATTATTATCTTGTAGGTTCTTCAGCAACTGGACTGATGTGTTTTCTTGAAGTTTCTGAAGAAGCCACTTGAATTAAGCCACAACAGTCCAGTTGCTGAAGAAGAACCTATAGCATTGTTCAACAATTTCAGGTTGTGTGGACACTGGACTAAAACACTAAACAAAAACAAAATGTTTCTGTGTCCATCTAAACACCATAATCAGTTGTTAAGCTGCAGCGGGTAAAATCTCTGGTCTTGCTGTACGTATATACTTTTAGTCCGGCTTTTAAAATAAAGCTTGCTAAATGAACCTGAAACAACATTTTACCCTTTGTATTCTGTCATTTAGGTTTGTTCACTGGTTTTTAAAGTCTGAGTGAGTGTGTCTGCATATTAAGGTTTTCTAAACAAATGTCTTACTCACATGAGAGGTTGCTATGGCTTCAGTTGGCCACCAGATGTCACTAAAGAGGGCTGATCTGAAAAGCTTTGAGAAATGAACATTTAAAGGTTCAGTGCATCAAAAAGCTTCACTAATCACAGGTTATTCTCAAGGTGACTTGGGATCAGATTTCGACATAAAACTATTAGAGCTCATAGGACTTGATGGTTCAACCCCTTCACTAATCAGCACTGCTTCTTGCCTGGTGCCTTAAGTGGGCAGTTACTTAATGGGACTAGATGTTCCAATCCCAACTGATTCAGCACAGTACCTACCTTTGGTGGATTTTGCATCATTACATTACAGAGTTTTGTGTCATCTCAGCTAATCATATTTTACAAAAGGCCAGCTTGGGCTCTGAGGTATTTTATTGAAAGATGTTCACTGGGTGTCATAAAGCTTCTTCAAGAATGTTTTCCTCCTGATCCTCCTCAACAATGAGCACATACCTACTTCTTTGATATTTAGCACAAGCTGAAACCACTCATTAGTCTGTCCACCAGGTGTAAACATGAAAAAGTCAAGCTCATGCCAACAATTCTCTGTCACGATCTCAATGTCTTATGGTTCATTCCACCAAAGGAATCAAGATTCTGAGAATCCAAAACAAGAGTCCATACTACTCCTAAATAACTCAGAAACCAAGCATCCAAATTCTGTAGCATTTATACCAAGCTGAAACAAATTACAGACTGTATATCACGCAACCTCACTCATGGTTCTGATTTTGACACTATGACTGAGGTAGACATGGTAGAATATGAAGTGAGGTGCAGAGATCACAGCATGGAAACTTATGTAAGGGAGGTTTAAAAGGGTTTCGTACCAAAAAAAAACACAATAATATCTATTTTTCAAGATGATGAGGTTTGTGACAATAAAACCACAAGACTGTGCTCAATTTTCTCACTGGTTTGAAGCATTCAACGCAATTAAAATCACACCATCTGCCTGCTGTGGTTGTATACGTATTGTACCAGGAGGACCAGCCTTTAAGATACTTGAAACACAGTGTCATCAGACTCACATTTCATATTTGATCCACTTCAGTAAAGGTTCTGTCTGAAACATGACATTGTTTGTCTAATAAAATAGTTTTTTTCTTTTTATGTTTATTTTGTGTGGTGCTTATTCTAGTGTTGTACTGTAGTTCATTTTGCATTTCTTTTTCTTTTTCCTACAAGTGTTTAGGTCATTAAATTACAAAATCTTCATAATACCTTGCCTGATGAAATAAAACTTGAAATTAAAAAAATAATGAAGAACGTATAAAAGGAACTGATACCAAATGGTCTTGCACTTGTATAGCGCCTTACTACCCTACGGCACTCAATGCACTTTACACTCCTGTCCATTCACCCAGCCACACACACATTCATACACCACCAGTGACACTCACTGGGAGCAATGTGGGGTTTAGTGTCTTGCTCAAGGACACTTCAGCCTGTTGACAGAGAAGCCAGGAGTTGAACTGCTAACCCTTCGGTTCCTGAACAACCCACTCTACCTACTGAGCCACAACCGCCTGCAAATGATTCAAATGACTACAGTTTGCATTCGTTGATAATATCATGTAGATTTGCATTTGTCTATTTCTTCATGTGAAAACAAAATTGCTACAGAAACCGTATTCTGTTGTAGTACTTTTCAAAACTACACTTGGAAATTAACACATATTGCACCAACATCCATGTGAAATTGAAGCAGCAAAGGTTGTATTTGTGTTATATTGCATTAAAAGTTTTTTGTTCAGAGCGATATTTGCCACTGGCACCGTGATGACACCTTCATCCTGCATCTTTTCTGGTCCCTCCCCATCAGCTTCATAGATTTGTTGGTGATCACTGAGGATAAGAAGTGTCAATCGTTCAATACAGTGGTCCCTCGCTGTATCGTGGTTCACCTTTCATGGACTCGCTGTTTCGCAAATTTTTTTGAGTGCAATTTTCATGCATTTTTTTTTACAGCGTATGAATGCGTGTATGAATGTGTTCTGTGTCATGATTGGCTAAAGGAGAACCCGTGCATTGTGTTCTGCGTCCTGATTGGCTAAGACCACTGTCAAACAATCTCCTCTGCTGCGTTTCCTTTACTGTACAGTACAGGATGCGTTCAGCTCACCAAACTTACACAAATGTTCAATCACTAGCAGTGTGACTCTGAAGTGCTGTATGTTTGCAAGTTTTCTCTCTGACAAAAACCCACAATTTTGACAAAAGCCTTTATTGGAAAAAGATGCTACAGCAGAGCGACGCCAGGACGAAGAGGCGCTGTCAGGGGAACTGTGACGCGTGAGTCACTATTAATAATTTCTTATGTGTCCAGCTTTGTAGGTTAATCGTTAAAATCTACGTAGGTTTGAATTTTGAGTGTTTAAATAAGAGAGAAATGTGAGAAAATGTTAATTCCTGTCTGAGAATAGTGTACAAAGTGTGTGGTGAGGGGTTTTACAGCCTTAAAACAAATACGGTGGTGCCCCGGCTAACGAATTCAGTCCGTTCTGGCGTCATGTTCGCTGAGCGAATCATACATTAGCTGGGGTGAGTTTTTCCATAGGAATCTACTTCACAGATTTTGCCTATCTCGAGTTATTTTTAGAACGTAACCTCTGCAATAAACGAGGGACCACTGTACCACATTTTTAAAAACTTTCTTAGTGTACATTGTGCCATTGCATTCTGCCTTAACTGTAAGTGTAAATGCACTTAGACATACAGAGTAGTAAAGAAATGCACCATCTGGACACAGCTATCTGGCAAATGTAACTACTACTAACTGATGGAATTATCTCACAGTGTCTTGTGACATTATCTACACTATCCTTAAATACTGACACTGTTTTTGTTAGTCCAGAGCATTCACTCACACACTCTGTCTGGTCTATGAGTTTTTCCTTTGCACAGCTTGAATCAAGAAACAGACTTCAAACCTACTTTTGAGTGTGGTGATTCATTTTTCATCCTACACTAACTTCACAGTGTTTCTATTCCTACTGCAAAAGTTGCATTCACTAATCCTGTATTATTTGTGCACATATACTGTTCCAGGAAAATATGTACAAGTTAAGAGTAGAACCATCTGTGACAATTCTGATATAGTATTTTATATAGAAAAGATGAAAAGCTGCAGCAGCACACAGAACCTTTGCATTCTGCTCTTGTTCACATCCAATATTTACATTCAGATGACAAATACATTGTATTTATATGCACATTTCAGATTTCACAAGGACATAAAACACTAGTGCTGCATTTGTTTAGTGTGAGTTTTACTACATGTATAAATACTGAAAGTGAACATTATATGCAATATGTCTTATACAGTGCATCCTGAAAGTATTCACAGTGCTTCACTTTTACCACAGTTTTTTATGTTACAGCCTTATTCCAAAATTGATTAAATTCATTTTTCCCCTCAAAATTCTACACACAACACCCATAATGACAATGTGAAAAGTTTTTTTTGAAATTGTTGCAAATTTATTAAAAATAAAAAAAACTGAGAAATCACATATACATACAGTAAGTATTCACAGCCTTTGCCGTGAAGCTCAAAATTGAGCTCAGGTGCATCTGTTTCCACTGATCATCCTTGAAATGTTTCAG
>JAQQAE010021129.1:0-10531 GCA_029823295.1 Pseudamia nigra | reverse complement strand
TGTATGTAGAGAAACACCTGACACATTGATGATTGACATGTCATATGCTGATGACATCCACACTTTCAGAGAACAAACTTTTATTTACAGTACGATTCAAGGTCACAAACAGTAGGTTCACTTGGTTGTGATTGTGAAATGTTGCCTTTAACAAACAGTCACAATCTGTCCAGTTGATGATCACATGATCCACCACACACCACATCTCTGCCCAATGCAGACAGAAAAAAAAAAAAAAACAATAAAATGTTAGTGGTCAGTGATGTATAACATAACACTTTCAAAGTTTGCTGTTGGTTTACAAAGGTCATTATTTTCTATCATTCTTTAGATCTGAATGTGTTTGATAAATTAGGCATGATACAGTAATAGTAGAAACAACATTAACATGCTTCAGCAGGTCTCTGTTTAATTTGCGTTCCACTTATATAGTCGGGTCAAATACATACACAGTGAAAAATAACCCGTAACATAATAATGGGAATATGCCGTAACAACAGAATGAATCTTACCTGTGCGGAGCAAGTGATAGACTTCTCCTGCTGGCTTCGCAAAAATCTCCGCATACGGGCAGCACGATTAATGTCCAATCATCGCCTTGCATTTTTGAGAAATCCGGGTGTGTCGGAAGACCGTATCCAAACAAAAAGACCCAAAGTTTGCCATAAAATCAGAAAAGTCTTTGGGATGTTTTCGTTTGTTTTCGATGACACTCAATGTTTTAAATGCGGCCGCAGCTTCTCTTAAGCGCTTCCTGATGACATGCAGACGACGTGATGACGTCTGTACAAGACCAATCACGCCTCGGCCCCCGGTAATGTGAGCGGAAACGCGCTGGGGCCTGGAAAGGTGTGAAGTTGGCCCTGGCTCGGCTTGAGCCAAAATGGCCCTAGTGTGAGTGCGCTCTACGTAAACTCACAGTAGAGCTGGGTAACATGGCCAGAAATGCTGCCTTGCTACAAATGTTCATATCAATTAATTATCATTCTCACATTTAGAAATTTTATTTAATGCATGTGTAAAGGCTGATTTTTTTTTTTTTTTTTTTGGTCTAGAGTGAAAGTTAAAGAAACCAGATCGCCATATGCAGTTTTAAACAATTCATAAAAAGTGCATAAAGATGTAAGGGGTGAAAATGAATTAACTTAAGAGATGAAAAGGACAAAAACAATGTAAAGAAGTAAAAAGATTAAAATGATGTCTAATGTAAAAAGGTAGTGATGGAAGAAGACACAATAAGAAGAAAAACAATGAAAAGATAAAAATGATGTAAAACATTAAACAAATTGTCATTTGACAAAAAGGACGAACAATGAAAGATTCAAAAACAGCTAAATGGTGGAAAAGATGAAAAAAGCAAAAATGACACTGATGATTTGTTACTTTCAATTAATTTTTATTTCATGTCATGAAAACACATTATCATTTTATCACACAAATCTCATTGACATATTAAGTGAATTTAAAAATAGACATTAGTTTCAGCCTGCGCAGAAACAGGCCATACTCGACTGCAGTTCTTGGCAAATCCCTTTGCATTTCTACTGTAATAATTATCCTCTAATGATCATAATAATGGAGCCTTTCATTTTTGGACCTTTCAGGGGAATTGAAAAGTGAGTCATTGTTTGAATCAGTTCCTCCTCTGGTTAGAAACCTAAAACCCTCCCCTGCACCGTGCCAATGTCAGGGAGTCAATGATGCTCAGGGGACAGGCTGTCGCTGCTCACTGTGGAGCTGAAGCTGAGGTCTGAGGACTAACAATCAGCTATTCAGATGTCTTAAGATTATGAAAGTTAGCATCATGTTAAATTGTTTGGATTCACTAATACGGTCTGTGATGTTGGGAATTTAGCTTTTAGCTGGTCGTTGTAGCAGTATGCTGTAAATGATCAGGCAGGTGACATGCCAGTCAACGTAGCTTACAACCTCATAGGTGTGGGAGCTCATGCACAAATTTGCAGAGTTGAAAACAGTCACAGTAGTAGCTACAATAGAGCTATCAACTGTAGCTTAACTAAAAATAGGATTACTGAAGGGAGACAGTCTGCATTTCATATTCCGTCAACATCTGGGACAGGTAAGAAAGACATACTAGACATACTAGCTTGACAACTCTGAGGCTGTAAGCTGAGTTGACTGGCGGGTTGCATGTTTAATCATTTATATCGATCTGCCACGAACGATCGGCTACTGACTTGGTTCTGAGCATCAGGAATTGCACCTTTAAAACACACAATCCCATTTTCCTGCTAAAAGTACTTACAGTAATCCTATCATATCTTCACTATGAGTATGTATTTTAAGATTTATTTTTGGGCATTTTGCTTCGGGATCACTCCTTTATGACAAGCTGTGACCCAAAGTCAAGGAAAATATTCAACTTCTCAAATTTATTTTTTTTTCATAACATTGTTTTGTCCAGGAAAAGGCCCGCGATCCACTGAAAATGGGTCTGTGACGCAGTTGAATCACTGCTTTAGACCATTAGTTGTGTTGTGCAGAAGAATTTCAGAATCAATAGCTCCATTAGTGGCACTACAACTACTGTACAAATCCATATTATGGTAAGAATCACTCTGAATGTGTCCACAAGTGCAGTCACCAAAACCATCAAACTGTATGACGAAACAAACGGGCTGATTCCTCTGTACACACCCCTGACTCTGCAGCCACCCCTGCTCAGGACAACTAATAGTCTAAAAAACATTTAGAAGGAAAGACATGGCACAAATTTACTCTTTTGAGAAGAGCACACCTGCTTTGGGTGATTACCGCACGCTGTGAATTTGAAAGAGTGCTGTCACCAAAGCTAAATATGGCTGCTTTGGACAGTGTGGAAATATAGAACATATGGCTTGGTAAATACATTTTGTTCTCTACATAGTTCCATACATGTTCTTTCACACTTTGTTGAAAATGATAAAATATAAATGAAAACCACCGAAGGAGACAGTTTGTCCAAACTTTTGACTGTTGGTGTAGTGTGTGCAAAACGTCCTGAGGGACAGAATGCCTGCACGGCACTGAGAGTCTGCAGTGTGTTGCTTTTCCCTTCAGTGATCCTCCTTGAGAGTGTCTCTCACTTGTCCCCATCAGTCTCCATCCTGTCAGTGCAGCGGCTGCAGCCCATGTCATTAGCTTGGCTGTGTGCACTTTACTGTACGGCCTGGACAGGTGTAATCATCCGCAGGGCCTATTGTGAATGATCCTACTTATCTGTCGAGTGTTTTAGCCCACACACTTTGGAAACTTAACTCCTCTGAAATGCCACACAGGGTTCTTCCTGGCCAATGTGAGGCGGAGGTGGGACCAGCATGATCTTGTGAACCATGCCTTCTGCCGGCTCATGTGTTTTACGGCATATTTTAGGAGTTCACATAGTGAAATGATCATGTTAAATCAGTGTGGTAACTAGTTTTGCTGACACCTCTTCAAGTAAACAACATGGGAATACCAGTTCAGTTGTATTTATATAGCAGCAGTGATGATCCAAGATCATCTCTAGGTGCTTCACAAATCAAGGCTGAAGCTTTGAAAGATTACATGGAGACCAAACCCAACAAAATCTTCGAGATCAAGGAAAAACTCCCTTAAATGGAAAAACTCTTGCAGAATTAGACTCTTGGTAGGTGGCTCGCTGCCTTTACCGGTTGGGTTTAGTGGACCGAGGAGAGACAAAGGAACAACAAACAACGAGACTGTGTAAATTATTAGTGCTTGTTTCAAAAAATCTTAACATTTTCTGTCTGTCCTTCCTTCCTTCCTCTCTGTAAATAAGATGTTTTCAGTTATGTGGTCAGGTAGCATTGATGCTGTCAATGATCCAGGGTTTGTTTATGAGCATTCCTTCTTATACCTGTTTATTTCACATTGGTGTCAAGCTCAGGGAGAACATTAGTCTTTTTATATTACATACAGCTGCACAACAGGCATGAGGGACTGTCTGAGGAAAAATGAAAATATAGGCCACAAATCAGTTTTTCAACATCGTCTTGACCTGCACCTTGAGGCAAAATGTTACAAAATGTTCAGATTAAGGTGGATATCATGAATTATTATGCTGACTACAGTGTATTTGTTCAGGATAGCCTGCCCTGTGCTCGTAGTGGGTTTTAGAGCTTCAGAGCACAGTACATTGTTTCTAAAAAAAAAAAAAAAAAAAGCCACATCTGGAGTTTAGTTTTACAGAGATTTTGAGTTTGTAAGCAGTCCAGAGTGCAGAATGCCTTAAGATGTCTCTAACAATCCACTACAACCTGGTCTGTGCAAAATCTCTTGGTACATATTTGCCCTTGGCACTTCCAAGAAGGCACTGACACAATTTTTTGCTTCCCACTCAGCCTGATTAGAAATTGCATATTACTCTGAAAGATGTATTTTTGTCATTATACATATTCAATTTAACTGAAGCTTATTATTTCACATTTTAATTTTTTTATATTCCTTTCTATGCTGTGTAGTTTTAATGAAGTCTGTGCACAAATTACACTGGAAAGCTTTCATGTTGCTAAGGCTCAGGGTGTAAAAATTAGGTGGTTGGGGGTGACTGAACTGTGCATGTGTGGTGTGTTCAGCTATTAAATTTGTATTCATCCACTTAATCAGCTGTGTACCATCTGTCTCCTCATTCATCCCTGCAAGATTGTAATTATTATACATGGAATAATTTTACTGCCCGTTCGTATTTTCTGTTTTCATTCGCTGTAACGTATGGCGCATACTGTAAGCACTGCTCTGGAAAATGATTATCTTCAGTAGCAAATCTATAGATACAGATTTGTACAATAACTTAATGTCCATCTTTTGTCATTTCAGCTGTGAACATCAGCAGACATCCCAGGCTGCATTTCCCTCAGCAATAAGGTAAAAGGCTGATCACTGTGTAGAAATAAAAACCATTAAAAAGTCTCTTAACTGAGGCGGAAACAAGTGGAGTTAATGTCTCAGTCAGATCAGCAGCAGCTCAGAAATCTGTAACTCAACCTGTCACTGTAAAGAAGCTCTAGTCGACTTAGAAATAATAATTTAATTGTCTTTTCAGCCCATTTACTATAAGCCTATGTATGGTCTATTTATGTGCATACAGTCAACATAATGGAAAAAATAGAGGCTGGTACTGATATTGAACTCTGAAACAAATTAATAGAAAATTAATTCCTATTTGGCTTTTAGTCTTTTTACAAAATCTGCACAGTGACAGGCACCAGTAGAAGGATGGACTCATTATAAGCGCAACAGCTGAAGCTCCAACAGTGGAAAATGATGTGGAATTGATGATGAAATATGGCATTTCTGTAAACTTAACTCATTTATTTATATCTGGCTGAATGAAGAGGATTATCAGCCTAAATAATTATGAGGAGATTATGCAATAGTTGTAATGGGCCAAGCTGCAGCATTTGTACATGTGTGTATATTCTGAGCAGATGGTTAATAACATCACTTATGCATGAAGGAGATGAAGATGAGTGACTTGGCAGTTTAAGGGGAAATTCCACATTTGATGAAGTTGTGTTAGTGTGTTTATGTCAGTGCTCGTCAGCTGGTCTCGCTCTGTGGCCCACGTTTTTTAAAAGGTCATTCACTTGTGTCTTAGTTTTGTTGAATACAGATCGGGCAAGTTTGATTTTTAGAAGCTGGTAAAGTACATAGAGGCACAGTTTGAACCAAATATACACACTTCTATCACTGCGTCCAAGTTGAGAACACAAATTAAAATGAAGAAAATAAAAAATCAAGATGGGGGGGAAAAAAAACTATATTGGATGACATGATCAAAGAAATTAGGCCAAAATTAAACAATGTGCTCAAAGAGTAAACAAAAGAATCTAGACAGTGAGCAAATGAACAAAAATGACCAAAATGGCTCAAAATAAAGAAGACAATGAAAAAAATGATCAAAGCTGCAAAAAATAATCAGGAAAATTAATTTTAAAAAATTATCATAATTGAACAAAATGACCAAGAAAATGAACAAAAATGATCAAGAAAATGAACAAAAATGATCTCAAAACTGCACTAAACAATCAAGAAGATGAATAGACTCTATCAAAAAAATTAACAATCAACAAAAATAAAAATGATTAAAACGGCACAAAAAATTACATTAAAAATGATCAAAATTGAATAGAATGAACAGAAAATGAACAAAAATGATCAGAACTACACAAAATAATAAAGAAAAAAATATCAAAATTGAACAGAATGTGGTGCCTCTGTAGTTCAGTTGGTAGAGCTCCTGGTAGTGCACATCCACCCGGCCCAGGCCCAACGCAGCGGCTCTTTGCTGCATGTCACTCACCATGCCCTCCTCCCACCTTTCTCGTCTCTCCCTACTGCACACTATCCAACTAAAGGTGAAAGGCCCAAAAGTAAATCTTTAAAAATGTAACAGAATGATTAAGAAAAGTGATCAAAACTGCACAAAAATAATCAAGAAAATGAACAAAAAATGTCCACCATACAAAATAAACAAGAAAATGAATAAAAATGCTCAACAACCCAGTCAGCGACCCACTTTTGGGTCCTGAACCACCAATTGAGAATCACAGTGTTTATATAATAATGTAACTGTGTTCAAACCCTCAATGACCCTCACACCTATTGAGTTGACTGGTTTGTTTCCATTGAGGATGTTTGCGATATTACACTGTACGATGCTGTGGAGAGCCCATGTTCTACCCACTTTTATAGGTCTTGATTTCATAATGAAATGCAGTGGAGCCAGCGGAACAAGGATTTTGTGCTGTCATTTAGATGTTGTTTGTCAATTTAAAAAGCAATCTCCAAGTCAAGAAAGCAACATGTCACAAAAATGGTCAAATATATTTTAGTTTTGTGTGAAACAACTCTGTGACCTTCATTTCCATCTCACATGATATGCAGGCAGGGTCAAAACTGTTAGCACCCCTATGAAGAGTTCATTCTTCAAAATGTTTTCCCATGCTTCTCACTCCGGTTTTGGATACTTGGAAACACTTTGATAGCTTTGTATATCCTTCTCCTGCTTTGTGCCCATCAACAATCCTCCTTCTCAATCAAAACTAGATTATTTTTGTTTTTAACGTCATGTTTTTACAGGTGAGCAAAAATCCTTTCTGAAGTGAATGTTGAATTTTAAGTTCATTTCACACCTCTTTTACCATTACTTGGTGAAAAGGGGCTTATTTGTGTTATGCCTGAATAAAAAGTTAGTTCTTCTGGGGGTTTATAATATGGACCTAACACAAGTCTATTTTTGTTTGCAAGTAAAAATAACTTGAAACCAGCATGCTTTGAAATGCTCTGTTAAAAATCTGGCACTTTTCAGCAGAAATTGAGGAAAAAATCTTAAAAAAAAACCAAAAAAACGAGCAAACAAATTTTTATAGAACAGCTAATAATTTTGACCTGCACTGTGCTGAATGGATTGTGGAGAGATGAAGTTATGAAGTCACACATGCAACTTCCTGTTTGTTTTTATAATATATTTTCACAATCTTACATCTCAACATTTTAATGACAGGCAGCATAAATCAGTTGGGATTATAAAATTTTCTGATGCTCACTGGTGACAACAAGACACACGTAGACTCCATGGGTCAAGACCGGAAAGGGTAGGACTCTCTGTACAAGCAGTGCTGATTGAGTTATTAGTGTCCATCAGTCTGCCCGGTGCAGGTGGAAGCTGTGTCACGTGACTGTCTGTATATTTGTCTTGGCAAGATCCGTAAGGAGCACACAGAAGGTCACACGGTGTCGTTGGTCAGGATGCCATTTGGCAGGAGAGCAGTGCAAAACTAAAAGCTTTCTGCTTCTGACCTACGGGCTCTTTGCTTTTCTCTGCTGTGTGTGATTACAGCAGTGACTGTAGTTTTTCCTTTTTCGTCTGTTCCATGGGCTAGTTGGTTTTTTTTTTTTGTTATTTTGCTCTGTTAAATTCGTTTTCAGTCACACAGTCTCGTACAGAAAGCAGGCTGCCATCAGTACCAATAATTGTCATTATAAATGTCAAATAATTTTATTCAAGTTCAAAGGTTGGATTTTGGTCTTGAGTAAAAGTTGACAACACCAGATTTATGGTTGGGTTTTAATTTAATTAGTAAAAGATAACAATAAGTGAAAAGTCCCCAAAATAAGGTGGAAATGAAAAGATATGAAAAAGCAACAACAATATAAAAGATGAAAGTAATGTAAAACAAGAAAAAAAACTATGTAAGAAGTGCAAAAGGAAAAAAAAAATGTCTAAGAGATGAAAATTAGCAAAAGTTGAACACAGTGTAACTGACATGAAACGATGCAAACGGTGCATTTAAAATGATGAAATGCACACACAGCTACACAAAATAGTCAAGAAAACAAACAAATGTTTTTTAAAAAACGGAACAGAATAATCAATGAAATTATCACAAATGATCAAAAATGGACAAAAATGATCAAAGACGAACAAAATAATCATGAAAATGTATGAGAACAGTCAAATCTGTGCAGAATAATTGAGAAAATGTACAAAAATAAACATGCAGATTAATATAAATTATCAAAAATGAACAAAAAAATAAAGAATTTCTGAAAATGATCTGAACAATTGAGAAAATGAACAAAAATGACCAAATAATCAAGCAACTTAACGTCAGCAACATAATAAAATGAATAAAAATGAAGAATCATTCAATCAAATGTCTTTACACCTCAGTGGAAATCCAACATCAGGTAACAGTAATAAAATAGAAATTTTCTTTAACGACATGCTTTGGGACCCACTCAGAATGAATCAACAGCCCACCAACTGAGCATCAGTGTTTACATAATTATGAATAAAAAAAAGAAAAAAACAGCGTTAAAAATGGAAAATGGATGGAAAAATAGTACAAAATGACAAATAATGCAGAAGACAAATATTCTCTGTTTTCATGATTTTAAGAACAAGTGATAATTTGATTTATTTGCATCTAATTAAGTCAATAAATGTTAATAAAAATGAACATAACTTGAGTCGTCATCACTGAAAAATATTTGTCACAATAAATCACAATCATTAAGTTTTGGAATATATATCTGGGTAACCATCACTTTATCACACAGCTCTGTGTAACTGAAAACCATGTGATCTCTTGTTCACACAGACTTTGTTTACATTGCTGTTGGTTCAATGTGTCATAAAGTTCATGCGTCTTTCTCCATATCGGTGCAATACTTTACATTTTCACACTTGGGGCCCGTTCACTTCTACCGTGGCTCTGTTCTGCAGTGGCAGTGAACGAGCTTTAATACTGATTTGTTTTCAACCGCGCTTCAATAAACATCCCGATTCAACCTTAATCGTTTGTGCATTTTGTTAAAGTATGGAAAGAAAGCCGCTTAAGGAGTGGGATTTGGAAGTAACAAAATATTAATTAGCCTGTGATTTGTCCCGTGCTTCGACATAAAACCAACAATGATTCTTCTGTTTGTAATCTCTCCTTTGTTTCAACTAAAGACTGTGTTCTGCTGCAGTCATCTGTCCTTGTAGTGAACATTTAGAAGAGGAAAATAAAAATACAAACTTTATTGAAGAGTAGGTTTGTGTTCTTAAGGATGTACACGGGCTGTAATATATAAGCATAGTCACTTTTAACGTGCAAATAAACAGTATTTTATATGTGCAAGCTGTATTGTGTTCACATTAGGGTTGCTGATTTAAAAAGTTGCCTAATTAACCACACAATTTGCTTTCGTTAATCCCTCCACGCAGCTTGTAGTAACTTATTTTCAAATGTAAAAATGAGAGAATTAGGGGAAAATAAATGCAACAGAAGTTCATTTGAATTTAAATCCTTTAGTAGCGCCTTTGAACACATTCTGTCATGTGAATGAGATTTCCAGCTGACACCATTACAACAGAAACGCTATTTTCTCTGTGTTATTGGCAGTTATTGATTCCACACACATTCATTTAGGCAGCCCTAGTGCAGTTTTTATGTGTTTTCATGTATGTAATCTGGTTGTTCCTTTTTTAAAAAATGAGACTGTAAATTATTAACTCTGTAATATCAAGTACGGTATTTATGTTTGCATTTCTTTTAATATTTTGATATTGTCATATGCAGAGGTGGGCTGTATTTTTTTTTTTTTGTAGTTTTTTCAAATAAATGTAAGTAGTTATTTTGCAGAATAGTTTTATTCTTTCTCAGTTACATTTGTAATGAAAAAAGTGCTTTTGGCCACAGCTCAATGAGTAATAGTAAAAAAAAAAGTTGAAATAGAAAAATAAATACACTTAAAAAATTAACAAAATAGTGAATTAAATAAACAAAAGGAGTAAATTAAGCAACAAAATAAGCTAAAATCAAAATAATTATGTTGGAAGTTGAAAAATGCACAAAATAACCTGCAAAAATTGAACAAAAATCAAAGTAAGCAGCAAAATGAGTAAAAGGGAAGAAAATAAGCAAATACACTGGAAAAACAAAAGTCAAATAAGTTAATTATGAAGTACCGTATTTTCCGCACTATAAACCGAACCTGATTATAAGCCGCACTGTCCAAAAATGTCACATTTTTAATTTTT
>JAQQAE010021128.1:0-10531 GCA_029823295.1 Pseudamia nigra | reverse complement strand
ATGTAAATCTGTCAACTTGTTAACATGTTTCAACCTGTGTGGTTTTCAGTATGATGGTTTAGTTTGCAAATTTCCTGGAGCCACTCCAAACATTTGCGCACACCTTCTCCTTCACTGGTTTTTTATTATTTTGATTATACTGAAGACATCCCAACTGTAAAAGAACATCTATGAATTATGTTGTAAACAAAAAAGTGTTAAACAATATGGAACATTTTTTATATTTCAGATTGTCCAAAAGTAGTCACTTTGAGCATTGGTGACAGCTTTGCATTCATTGCATTTTGTCATCAGATTCATGAGGTAGTCACCTGGAATGGTTCTCCATTCTGTAGATGTGCCTTTTCTGTACCATGTATTGACTTTTTTTTGTGCTTTAGACCATCAGTCAATAAGGATCGAGGAGATCTTTATTATCCCTGAGGAGCAATTTGCTACACAACCAGCAGTTATAAAAAAACACAAGACAGTATACAGTAAATAAATGAGCATATGATAGTGCGTAAAATCATTTAAAATTATATTGGCAGCAGGAATAAAAGAGTTTTTAAGTCTATACATCCTGCACGACCAATCTGCAGCCTGAAGGGAGGTCATTTAAGGTGGTCAGAAAGCGGATGGCTTAGGTCAGAGGTCAGCCAGAACCAAATGGGCTTTTCTTAGGTTTCTGACCCTATACACATCAAAGAGGTTATTCAGGGTCATGACTGCTTCCTTGCTGCTCCCCTGGAGTCAATTTTTGGTTAGTTTTTTTGGCTAATGGACCCATATCGGCAGACAAAAAAAGGTGAGCACAGATCTAGAAAGCACTCCTGAAGTGCAGACCTCCGCCAAGGCAGCTCAGTGTGTACAGCGGTTACCTAAAGCTATCCTCCATAGCGTTATTACATCCTCAATAAATATTCCTAGATTATTTTCCCCTCACCATTGGATTCCTTGACCTTGAAAACCCAGTCTTAGCATTTGGAATTACACTGACATCACAAATGGTTCATTAGTTATGATATTTTCATAACGGCAGTTTTCTTTTAGATTTAGCTTTGCAAATTTTTTAAATCAGCTGGCACTGCACTGAATCAGCCGGGTTTCAGCTACAGTTTGATATTAGTTGCGTGTCTGTAACTTTTTGTGTTACTTTACAGTCGCACATTTCCTCTCAGCCCCACAAATTTCACTAATCTAGCTAACCTATAAGGATACTGTATTGTATTCTTTTTTTTTCTTTTATACAACTCTTCCAAGCATTTTCTGTAAAGTTACCAACAAAAATATATATTATCTCACAGTGGTGAAAAACACTTTGAAAAATTCCTACATCCAGAATGTGACCCAGATCACCCCCAAAATCTCACCAAAAATGAACATTTCTGAAAATATAATCAAAATCTGTTAATTTCTTTTTGAGTAATATTGCGAATTAACAGACAAACAAATGGCAGCAAAAACATAACGTTTTTAGTGGAGGCAATAAAACAAGATTAAAACACTTTCATGAAACTATTATAAACTTTAAAACTCCGGAGCTTGAGATAAATACAACCACTGATTTGACCTTTTGCACAAAGCTCCACCTTAAACGTAAGCTTGTCAGCAATTAAGGTACCAAAATATGTATATTGTTTACATATCTACCACCAAAGCATCAGTGAATACTGGGGAAATGGGTGCAGGGGTCATTGACAACTCAGTAATCGTCTCCTTAGGGACAGAATAACATCTGCAAACTTGATGACATGATGCCCTATATGATGGCTGTGACAAGTGTTTATGTAAAAAATAAAAGTGGAGATAAAACACAACCTTGGGTTGACCCAGTGGATGATAAAAGAACAATAGGTAAAACACTATTAACCTTCACACATTGCGACTTTGCAGTTAAAACATCCAAAAGCCAACATATTAACCCGATGTTGATGTTGTGGGTGGTCTTCAGCCATCCATCCATTTTCCGGGCACTGGATGAGTCACCAGTCCATTACAGGGCTGATGCATAGAGACAGACAACAATTCACACTCACATTCATACCTATGAACAGTTTAGAGTAGCCAGTTCACCAAACCCCCCAGTGCATGTTTTTGGTTGTGGAAGGAAGCCGCAGAACCCGGAGAGAACCCACGGGATCGAACCCAGGATCTTATAGCTGTGAGGCACGAGTGCTACTCACTGCACAACCATGTCTCCTGGTCTTCAGCCTTTGTGCTAAAATATGGGTTGGATACAATTAAAGAAGAAAAGTAGTTGCACTCGAGACTTAACGCCAACAGCCCTGTTAGTGTTAAAACGGGAAAAGACAGTCTATCATTACTTTAAGAAATGGAGGTCAGTCAATCTGAAAAATCCCAAGAACTTTAAGCCAAAATCTTCAAACGCTGCCTCTGTCCATCACTCACTCCAAACTGTAAGGCCACACTGGTTAACACGCTCAAGCCCTAACATCTTTTTACAAGTTAAATATTTGATGTTGGAGTTGTGCTTAGTGTGTGTAAATATGACATATATGTGCTTGTAGCAGGGTTTCTGTTTAATTTTAATTTGATGTGCAATATGACTATATTTTTACGTGATTAGTAGAGTGTTCAATGCTTTTCGTTGTGGACCTTTTTGCCCGTACCCTGAAATCTAGGGTTGAAGAGGTTCTTGTCATATCTCATCCTGGTCTCGCACACAAATCCTTTCATTAAGTCATTATCTCCAGGACTTCATCTACAAAACACATCACCCCGTCCTCAAACAGCTGGGCTGGTTCCTGGTCCGCTTCAGTATTGATTCGTATCCATATCTCACTGAGCTCCTTGAAATATACACACCCTCCTGTACGCTTTGCCGCTCCTACGTCTTCCTCCTCTCCACATGCCTGCGTGTCTAACATGGAACTTGGATGATTCCGCTACTCTGACCTCATTGGTATGCACTACCACCAGACATTTGTACAGCAGGTCTTCTCATCTTCAGGTCACGTCTCAAAACCTACCGTGATCATTCATTCCCCCATCGTTACCACCACTGTGCTTATTTTATCTCTTTGTATTTTAATTTTGTGTTTTTATTATATATATATATACAATTTTGAGTATTTCCACTCATTGAAAATGCAAATAAAACCAGCTGGATGGAAGTGCCCCCATAGTGAAGCAAAAATCAGCCAATATTTCTTTTTTTTTTCAGGAAGTTGTCTGTAAAAAGTCAACCACTCTGAGTTTACAGTAGCCTGGTGTCACATTCTTTTCCCGGGACATCTTGAGCGTGTCTGATTAATATGAACAGGTACAACACCTAACAGTGAGTTACAAAATGGTGTTTGAATAACTAAAGGAAAATCAAATCGACACACCGAGAGGTGTTTAATAGAAAAATATACATGGGACAGACATAAATGTCAGCGTTAAGGACATTAAAGGCTTTCACTGAAATAAAGTACACTAAAGTGATTTTACAACACACCACTGTATTTTTGGCTCACTTTGTGAAGAGATTTCCTCAACTAATCCCAAATGACTACTCCTCTGTCAAACACATGCAACCCTATAAAAAGACACCACAGCTTCGGAGAAAATGACATCTGTAAGAATGCCATGACTGGGGAAACCTGGGAGTATGGCAGACCACCAGACAAGTTGCCGGAGCAATAAATGTCCTTTACTCTACAACAGGGGTCTCAAACTCTTGCCATAGAGGGCCAGGACCCTGCAGGTTTTCTATCCAACCAGTCACGAATGCAGGTGATTTCACTGATCAGCAATTAGAGGGAGGAGCTAATGAGTAAAATCTGCTTGTTGGAAGCTGGTTGGGGAGAAAACCTGCAGGGTCTCGGCCTTCCATGGCACGAGTTTGAGACCCCTGCTCTACAATAATGAGCTTACACCAATGTTTTTTGTCCAGAGGAACAACAGCAGACCAATCATGACCTGGTCGATCATGTGTATCAACCAGAAAACACCTCAGAAACAGGTTCTGACCCACCACCATTACAGTAGCAAAGATTTTTGGCACAACTGGGGCAACCTGACTGGGATTGTGCTGTTAGAATGGTGGGGTGGACCACCATTGACACATCTCTATAATTTATTTTGTATGTGTGCACATCTGGAAGCATGATTGCACAGAAACTACTGCTCCAATTTGCACCAAATCTGGTGCAGACATGTAGCATGAGAAGCGGAATACTTCTCATGCCATTTGGGTGTGGGTTAGGGTTAAAGGATTGGTCAACCCAATGAGAAGAAAAGAGGCTTCAGACAGGCAGACATACTGCCTCGGTTATATAGATAGATTACATAAAAAGGTGGGAGCAAGGACACGTTCCCATGCCAGAACAGTAAACATCCATCACTCCACAATAGTGCACTTAAACCAGCCTTATTTGTCCAGAGGAACAAAAGCAGACCAACCACGACCTGGTCGACCACGTGTAACAGCCAGAAACACCTCTTACATCTCAGATACAGGTTCTGATCCACCACCGTTACAGCAGCAGAGACTATTGACACACATGCAAAGACATAAACACAATACATGGCATTTTTTGGTCCTTTTTCATTTGTTTTATAACTGATTAAGTTAGGATATTCATGAAAAGGTACAGAGGAGCAATATTTGAGTGGTCATTTTGCATACAACACAAACTACAACTGTGATTTAAATAAATGTCGTGATGCCTTCTTAAATCCCTCGGGTGCATATGGCTTGATTTCGGATGTAACAGATTTCTGCAAGCATTCAGACAAACAGATCTACATGGTTGTTTCTAAAAGTGTCTCAACCATCATCTGCTAGAGTGATATTTGCCCATTTTAGAGAGACGGTACTGTAGGTGAATGTGAGTGTGTGGGTGAATCACCGCCTGAAGGTTCAACTGACTGTAAGACAGGAAGTACGACTCGCACACGAGCGACAACGGACACAAGTTCACGGTTCAGCGTTGTACCGTGTATGTTCCCTCTCTCCGTGCTTCAAAAGACACGGCCATCCTCCGTGTTCCGACCTCCCTGCTATGACCCTCCATGGCCCCACAGGAATCCGGCAGAGGATGACAAGGACCGAGAAGCGTCAGCCCACCTATTTGTCATGTTTTTCTACCCCCCCCCCCTCGCCGGTCACTGCTGCTCCAACTTGTGATGAATGAGAAAAGCAGTCAGGACACCTTTACCCTTTCTCCGTCACGCACACTGACTGTGCAGTTAAACACGTCGCAGTGACCGGAGGCACTGGGTGACTTCGGATTGAGCTTTTTGTCTCCACGCTGGATGAGCGCTTAATTATCCACACAAAGGTTGATTTTCTTCCAAATGAGCACAGTGCATGATAGGATTTCTTTAAAGCAGTCATATCTGGTCCACCAAAGCGTCCCATCCAGCTGAAAAAATATCAATACATATGATAAGGAGTGTGACACTGTGACTTTTTTTTCATCCTGCATCGACCCAATTAAAAAAAAACCAAATGAAACGTACTGTATGTAATCTGGAGTCATTTACTAAATAAGCTCCTACAAGCTGCAGCATCTGAAGATGATAAATCCATCATCTGTCTGATTATCATTTCCTGCCCAAGCAAAGTTAGTGTGTGTGTGTGTGGAGGGGGGGGGGGGAGTGTTCATTTAATTGATGACATTGTAAATCGTTGGGCATTTGGTTGCATGTCTCAGTGCAGTTTGTTCACCTTCCTTATTATTTTTGTTCACTTTTGCACATTTTGTTGCTTGTTTTGGTTCAGATTTGTTTATTTTTTACTCTTGGTCAGATCTTTTCATTTTTCTAATTCATTTCTTAATTATTTTGCTCATTGTTTCCTCATTTTATTGTTTATTTTGGTTCAGCTTTGTTCACTTCCTCTATTATTTCCTTCATTGTTGGTCATTTTGTTGTATTTTTTTTCAGTTTCATTCATGTTTTTGATTATTTTGTTCATTTTTGCACATTAGGCTAAAACTTATAATTCTTATTACATGAGAAAATATCAAATATGTCCTTTAACAAAAGAAAAGAAAAATGAAAATAAAGAAAACTCTACAATATTGAACCACGTTTTCGTGGTGGAGGGGATTGCAGGCCTGAATGATCCTAGAAGCTATGTTGTCAATTCGTCCCTGTTAGAGTCACTTAAGAGTCACTTAAGGCAAATTGGTCCTAGGTGACAATTCAGACTAAAAGCGATTCAGAAGACCCTTATAATGAAAAATATCCTGTGGGTCCACCACCTGCAGGAAGGGTCGCAAGGGTCTGACGCTGTGTGGTTTGGGTGGCAGCTGTAGGCAGGGGCCTGGCTGGTCCAATCCTTGGTTGCCAAAAATAGCTCCAACTGGGAGGAGGCCCTGGAGCAGACCCAAGAACACATTGTAGGGACCCCTCAGAGAAGATGGAAGAGGTGGCTGGGGAGAGGGACGTCTGGGCTTCTCTGCTTAGGCTGCATCCCCCACAGCCTTGAGCAGGACAAGTGGGATTGGCTGGGTGGATGGATGGACCCAAACATTTTTTAGAAAATAATTCCTGAAGTCTTACATACTCTGCAGACATTTTGGCCAATAGAACAGTTACGCATACACTTATAGTAGACTTTTTTATGTCTGACCACGAAAGTGTCTCCTTAAAAAAATTCTGTCCCGTTTGCGCTAAACCAACGAACCTGCCGTCAGCCGTCGCAATCAAGAAGAATGAGAAGCTACAGCGGGGAGAGGGGGCCGCCAAATGAGTCCCCGCCATCAGATCCAGAAACTATTCAATCAATGAGCATGGAAGCTTGCGATGGCAGAGATGTTGAAATGGAGCACTGGCGGCTGGGCAACATACTTTGGTGTCAACGTGGGAACTGCAGGCTGATGCCGACGGTGTGTAACATTCATGTAATTGAAGCATTTCATTGCAACTATCATCGGAGGGAAAAATTCAAGCTTCATTCTTAAGTTGACTGAAAGCGCCACCCGGGATGCTCTATGTCCATGGAGACGTCAAGAAATGAAAGAAAATAGCCTTCATTAACAGAGAAAATCCAACGGTGAGCAATGGCGCGAAGTGTACAGGCTTGCATCGGTGATGTCAGAGCCAGGTGGGAGGTACCCGGATGACAGGACAAAACAGCGACGCTGGGAAGGTCGGAAAAGTGAACTTCAAACGTCCAAAAAAGGTATGTATGTGAGGGTCTAACGTACAGTAAAAAGTGTGAGCTGTCAACTCTTTGGTATGTTTCTTATTGCAAAGTATCACTTTTCACACTCTGTGATGATCCCCTTTAAGATGAACGCAGTTTTGTATCTTACAGTTATGTAAGTATTGGAGATAATCCCCATCAGTTTTCCAGTATCTCATTGTTTACCAGAATGGGAAGTTCTGATTCTGCCATGTAGCATGTAGGAAATACTAGCATGCAGCAGACAGCAAGTAGTAAGGCAATTTGAGCACAGCCATAATCAGTCCCTTTTCTCCTTTATCATCGAATGTCAGGTTGTAATCAGCGCAGTTAGTGCATTATCACCCCCGGAGTTCACTCATCAAACACAAAAAATATGGAGAAACACCTGAGGAAACTCGAGATCTGGCATGAAGTGTGGAGGAGATGCATGTGATACATAAAAGTGTTATAGCATGATATATATATAATGAAAAATAGAATGTTCTTGCAGTTTGACACATTTAACCCAGCTAGTAAGCAGTTGCGGCTTAAATGAAACAAATATCAGCATATAACATGAACAATTTAATTTATATAAAACCAGTTTTAACATAAACTTCAGTAAACATCTGCAAACAGCTGATAGGAAACTGTGTGTTGTGGTCAGGTGACCGTGTAGAATACTGCATTAATGTCCACATACTACTCCCAAATACAACATGTGCAGCAGGCGGCAGGGCATTTCCAACACAACCAATGAATATGAGACAATCAATAAAACAAGACACCAACTTGGGTATCGGAACAGTTGTGATGACTGCCATCTTCTGACCGACTTTGGTAAGTACAGTTGCTTGTCTTCATTCATCTGTTTGCTGCTGATCTCATCAGCTGAAACTGCCAAATGAAGAACCTGGAGGCAAAATAAATAACATGCTTAAACATGACCAAGCTGCATGAATAATAACACCTTTGAGGCTAAAGGAAACATGACTCAAGGGATGGTTGGTAAAAAAAACAGACTGCTTCTTTGATTGCCGCCCTATTATCCACACTGCTGCACTTTCCCACGAGGTCTGATGTGTGACATGCTCACAATTACCGCTTCCACTAGTATGAATGTTTTCAAGTTTTTTATAAAGGGCTATAATCTTGTGATTAAGGAGACTAATAATGCATTTTTTCCCCATTTGGTTCCAAGGGCAGGTGATGGGAAAAGTTTATGGGAAAAACATTTATGAACCCACTTACCCCAACAGTTCTAGAAGGAGGTGACATTGGTTGCATGCAAGCATAGATTTTTAGGATTACTTTTTGCAATTGCAGCAGATTTAAAATGACATAAGGAACATATGATTACTTATCATTAACCTCACGAAACAGTCTCACTTCTCAGTCATCATGAGATACTGTATCTCGAGGACATAAAGATAACGTGTATGCACATTTTCTGAAGTGAGCAAAAAGTGTCACGTTCCAGCTTGAGACTGGAGAGACAATGCTAAGGTTTAAATCTTTTTATTTGGTTTAATGCTTTGTAAAACACATTCAGATAAAAAAGAAAAAAGGGAGCAAACAACAAAACCGAGGTGTAGGCTGAAGCCGAAGCTTGTTGACACCTGCCCTTCATACAATATTTAATACATGAGGAAAACAAAATCAAGTACATCGATTCATAACCATTCAAAGTATATTCAAAACTTTTAACAGAATAATATCAAGAAAGCACCACAGTTAAATGAATAAATATGCCATATGGAGATTTTCACCTTAACAGTTATCACAGTATTTAGATGTTATGTTATTTTTATACGAATGGTTAAACAGTTTAAGCATACTGCATGTTTTAATTCTATCTGGACAGCAATTCCATAATTTACCCCTACAACAGAAACACAGTGCATGTTTTATTTGTTCTAAACAGGTTTTTTTTTTTTTTTAAATGTAATTCCCTTTTAAAGTGTATTTGTTGCCTCTGATTTTAAACAGTTTCTGGATGCTAAGTGGTAGTTGTTTATTGTTGGCTTTGTACATAATAAACACCAAATATTTGAATTTCAGTATGTTTAATTGAGTAAATAATGGTTGTGTTGATTCATAGTAGGGTTTGTTGGTTATCATTTGTTCTGCTTTTTTTGTAATAGAAACATTGAGTTAATGTTTGTCTTGTAGGTGTTTCCCCATAGCCCTACACAGTAGGTCATATAGGGAACAATGAGTGAATAATACAACATCCATAATGATTTTTACTTTGAGTGAAAGCTGAAGAAGCCATAGGATTATTTATGATGTATTATTAAGATATAATTAGGTGTTTTTTTATTATTTTGTGAATGAGGTTTAAAATGCATAAATCTGCTAATTTGTCCCTTGTTGTGAGGGTTGTGATGATGGTATCATCTGCAAACACGATACACTTCAGTGACTTGGAAACAAAACATGAATCATTTATACACAGTATAAACAGCAGTGGTTCAAACACTGCACCTTGTGGCACTCCACATGTCACCTTTAACACACAATTCTGTATTGTTTACATGTCCATTCTGGTACCTGTCATCTAGATAACTACAACGCCAGTCATAGGCCAGTCCTCTGATACCATACGTTTGCAGTTTACATCATAGTAATGTGTGGTCAACAGTATTAAGTGCTTTTTATAAATTGAGAAATTACAAATTAAAAATTATGAAATGTTGGAACCACCCACTTTTCAACAGAAACATTCTGATTGGTTGACCTGCAATTCATTCCCAATTAGATCAGATTCTAATAGAAAATGCTTGTCCCAAAAAAAGTCACAATATTAGCCAGTTGGTCATTAACATTGAGAACTGTTGATGCATTTCGTTCTTCCATTTTAACTTGACTATGATTGGTTATGACTCGTGATGTTACAAATTCTAAGAGTTCAAAACAGCTTGTTGTTCTTATTGTCCATCTTGTTGTGAGGCTCAATGAGCAAGTTCATATTATGATAGCTTTTCATTTTACACCACAGAATTTTAGGTTTGGTTTATGAAGCACAACATAAGAAAAAGCAAAGATTCGGTGGAGTTGTTATCATCTGATTCTTTGAACATAATGGCTTGTTGTGTGGGCTGTGGTTTGTTGATCTGAAATTGGTTTAGACACATGTTTAGCTGAGATTCTGGCGATTATGGAGGTGTATAGGATATGTGGCTTTGTTCAGTGATTAGGAGGCAGGAGCCGTGAGTATCGGTAAAATTAGACGTTGCCCCCGGGTACGGGGCAACCATGAGGAAGGTGTTAATTGCCAAAAACAATATTTCCATAATGGTGTTTTTTTTTCTGGATCTAGCTCCATAAACGTTGAAAATACATCAAATACATCAGCACATTACTGAATAAACATACTTTCCACTACAATTTGTTGTCAGGTTCATGTTTATAGGTTTATTTACT
>JAQQAE010021127.1:0-10531 GCA_029823295.1 Pseudamia nigra | reverse complement strand
CGGGAGCCTATCCCAGCTGACTTGAGTGTAGGCAGGGTACACCCTGGATGGGTCGCGAGTTCACCCAGGGTGACACAGACAGGCTGACACAGACAAAATAATAATAATAATAATAAAATAAAAAATAACAAAATAATCCAAAATATAAATAATTGTCAAGAAGTTGAAAAAAAAAAAGAAAACCAGCGGTTTAACAAATTTATTAGACCACCAACCAATGTAATGTTTATGTCACAGCTGCCTCAAGTTCAAACCAAAATGGGTCTGAATCACCATCTGTATCCAGAAGAGTTCTAAAGGACTCTTCACCTTTTCATTGTGACATAGCGTCAAATTCAACATTTGTCCTTTTTAACACCACAAATTACACCCCAAATAACACCGTTATAGAGTCCATCAAATCTATGACGAAAAAAATGAATGAAATTATGAACAAATTGGCTTTAAGATGCGCTATAATATGGTAACTATATGGTTTAGATTTGTTTTACGGCTCCAAACATATCTTTTTTTTTCTTTCTGTCCAAAAATGCTTCTTTAGATTGTAAAGGTTGCTGACCCTTGGCTTAAAATTATAGGAGTTGATGAAAAATACCTACTGTAAGGTAGCAAATAAAGCTACACACATGCAACTGACACCAAAGCAGAAAAAGTTAGTTTCAGTGGTTGAATGTTATGCTTGAGTCCAATGTGCAGGTTTAAATTTGGGCCTAAAAACTTGCACTTGAAATTCCCGACTCCTGTTCAGAATAGTAAAAGATGAAGAACTTACTGAAAAGGAAAGAGTCTACGCTAAAACACTTCATGATAGTGGATGAAAACCATACTAGTATCAGAGCCCACAAACAAAGCAAAGATATATGTAACCTGTTTTTTTTTTTTTTTTTTGTCAGGGAGTAATCTATCTTTACTAATATACAGTTGAGGTCAAAAATATTAGCCCTCCTATGAAAATGTGCTTCTTTTTCCCACTCCAGTTGTGGATACTTGGTAACACTTTGATAACTTTGTATATCCTTGTCCTGCTTTGTGTCCATCAACAATCCCTCTTCTCATGTCTAAACTCTTTTCTTTTGCTTTTGGCATGATGCTGTTACACGCGATGTCTCAAATCCTTTCTTAAGTCAATATTGGACAAATGTTCACTTTTAACTTCAGTTCACACACTCAGACCCTTACTCAGTCAAAGAGTGGTGGATTGTACTAAGCATGAATAAAAAGGTCAGTTCATCTGGGGGTTAATATCGACCCTTGTCATTTCTGGTTTTCTGAAATAATTCTGTTTTTCTTTGCATGCTTTGAAATGCTCTGTTAAAAAATCACAAACTCTTTGAAACAACAATTGAAAAGGGGTAGAAAATGGATGGATGGAAAAATACATTTTCATAGGGGGGCTAATAATATTAACCTCAACTGTATTTAACTTTATATGAACACATTTACAGTTCAAGCTGTAAGACATGCTGTTACTTCTCCCTCTGTAAACATACAATGAAAATCTTACACTCACAGATATTCTCACTAGATCAATGCTCAGTTCAGTCTGTTAAACTCAGCCCTCATTAATAAAACCGACAGATGTTCACATTCAGGAGACTGAGCTCTTAATTCACTGCAACAGTGATTAAAAACAGGCACTTAGAAAGGCAGCCTATTCCTGCAGTGTCATCTTGACATCGGCCATGACGCAGCCTTTGTAATACAGGCTTAAGAGGCAGTGAGGATGAGCAGTACCTGTGCTGTCCGGCAGAGGGCGAGCTTATCGCATTTGCGATGAGTACAGTGCAGCCAAACTTGGCTCAAAACTTTGAAATAAGGCCGAGCTTGAACTAAAATGATGGACCTGAGGCTGAGTTGATATGATGTGCTACCTTTGTGCTGCCGAGCCGTGCCTCCAGGTCTCTACACTCTTGTTGCAGAGCAGTGATCTCCTTATCCTTCGACAGCAGAGCATCAGCATGTTGGGCTAGATCACGAGCTCTCTGACGAGCAAAGGCCCTCTTGTATTGTTCGACAGACCCCGGCCTCATCAGTGATGGAGAATTCACCTGAACAAGAAAAAGGGGAAATCTTCAATCTGAAATTTACAGGTGACATAAGAGGATTTCACACCATGTACTTAGGAGATTGGTGGTAACATCATTGTATGGAGTACTTAAAGAACTGGGCCTGTATTCTTTTTTTAGCGTTTTTGCCATACAATGTGAGACTAATTCCATGTGAAAAGTACCTAACACCAAATACAGTCAAACAAAACTACAAAATATTGACCACAAAGTACTAGAAAAAGAGGTGTAATGTAAAAGCATACGTGATAATATATCATAATATACTGGTAATAATAATAATAACAACGATAATGACCAAATAATAATTATTAATAATAGTTTTCATCATCATTAACTTCAACTCCTTCATAATCATTTAAATAAAAGAAAGAATGTAATTAAACCAAGGAAAACCAAGCAGAAGAAATACAAAACGTCTGCCTGTGCCTCGTGGGTCCCGGTCAGGGCCGAGTGCTTCACGAGGGGGAGATGCTGCCGGACCTGTTGGCACAGCCCGCCACCAGAAGGCCACTCCACCCCAGGCCCTAAGCTACATACCCCACCTGTCCTGCTCTTCTGTGTTCACGGTTTTTGTTTTTTTGCTTTTTAATCATTTCCTTTTGGTGTGTATTTATTTACTACTCCTATACTAGTGTGGTGCATTGGGCCTGTGTTCCTAAAGATTTTTAGAATGCTCTTGGAGAGCTTCTATCTTAGACTAAAAAGTTTTAGCAATGAGTTTTAGAGTGATTAAGGAAAGGTCTTAAGAGTAAGTCCCAGCAAAGGCTGAAGTTTTATCTTAGACAGAAAGCCGAGTTGGATGTCATATGATTTGGAAAGATGTGACTGGTAGATCATACCTGTCCAAAAAAACAAAAAAAATGTTTTGAAGTGAAAATGTGGAGAGAATGAATAGAGATCAGCAGGACTAGTCACAGACATTTAAGGCAACATATGGCATTATTTAATGCTTCTGTGGGATGTATAATAAGCTACACTTTAAATGTAGCAATGAAATGTTTAAGCACAGAGTACTTAGCAGAATTATTGTAATTCTGAAATCTTTATTAATCATTTTCTTTGAGACTGGATGATGACTTCAATTTAGTTTCTGGTTTTGCATGTTTTCAGTTATAGCTTCATTTATGAAATCAGGATTTATAAAATCAGAATTAAGAGAATTAATGCCAATATTGATGCAGTTTTTTTTTTTTTAATTAAAAATCCATTCTGTGCAAAACCATTTTATTCTTGTTCAGCATGAACCATTAAGTTTGGAGGAAAACTGTATTTTTGTGTCTGTTCAAAAACATGAAAACTGGTTTACTTTCACTCAGTTTTTCAAATTTCAAAATCACTTTTTTTCACTGCTTGAGTTTGTTTTTATTAGTTTTGATTTTCATTAACTGTAATCATTCATCCGCTTAGTTTCTCCTCTGCTTAAGAAACTCCTAGACCTCTTAAAAGTCCTCCTCATTCCTAATAATTTACCACCTTAGGAGTGCTTTTCAGGGTTAAGATGTTTTATGAATCACTATTATCTTTACTTGGCTCTCCTCTGAAAAAATCAGTAACCACACTCGTAATTCTAAGAATCCTCTTGGCATATACAGTATGTCTTCACTAGGAACTACTCTTTGCACTAGGAATCTTTAGGAATACGATAATAATCAAACATTACATACATTAACCAGACTTGAAACAATGCTGGTCTGGTATGCAGAGATGACTCTTACTGTACATGTATGCATTAACAGGGCTCGAGACAAATCTGTTCTTCATTTATCTACTGTACCTTAACATTGCTGTACTTACAGTGAAGAATAAGCAAACGATAATCAAATACTTCAAAAATAGAAAACGATGCAGGTTGTGACACTTTCCCACAGGACAGGAGTTATTAAAATACTACTACATTCAGCTCAGCAGACCCATTTGTTCTCCAACACTGCTATTTACACCTGGGGTATAACAGCCCATGTAGTTATTTATACACAACCAGGTGCAATTAATGACCCACAATGCTATTTGCACACAGGTGTTGTATGAGATTTGTGCACAAACACTAGGGTAGAAGCCTTGTTTAGGGTAGTTTTATTGTGTCCACTGTACAGCCCATAGTCCGTCTCTGCTTCCCTCACCCCTCGTCCTCCTCCTCCCCTGCAGCCGATGTGACTCCTAGGTAAGTGTCATTATAAATCATTTTTAGAACTAATTTCATGCATTCCTTTTCAGATAATTAACATAACTTCCTTTTGAAATAACAATAATGAATAGACGTGCATGTACGGGTGGGTTTACATACTGTATAGGGGAGTTTTTGTGGGTCTTGGAACGGATTAATTGGTTTTACATGTATTCCTATGGGAAAACCAGTCCTGGCTCACGCGTTTTTTGCTTCACGAGCATGACGCCGGAACGGATTAAACTCATAAGATGGGGTACCTTTAACTGCCTAAAACCCTTAGAATTATTCATAGTTCCTTACCAGGGTTGTGCAGTAAGGCAAATGCGGGAAGAACCAAGTTGTAACACTGCTGTGGCACCATTCATTTAGCTCCATAAACCTGACTCCCACAGAGTTACGCTGGACTTGTCTTCAAAAACACTAATTAAATACATTTTTCTCATGAGTCAACATAGTCTCAAATGCTTTATTTAGATTCTATATTAAGTGATCTGGTTGCCTCATTAAATTTTTGCCCCGTTAGCGGCAAATAATCTGACCAATTGCTGTCAGGTCACTATGTGAGCTGTGGAGTCAGACCATTGTAGCTTCTATCTAATTAACAGAACACTGGTTCAGTACTTACATTAACACTGCAATGTGACCTTGTTCTGCAATGTTTGATGAAGTTTTTGTGAGTCAGTAAGCTCATGGTTGGCATTAGCTCACCCATAAGACCTCTGACACATTGCATTGCTGTAGCACCTCCCCCATTCATGTGGACATATTTTGGTCTGTGCTTCAAAATGTCAAAAATGTCATCCAGGTGTCAGTACATGGTGTCAGTTCATTCTCTGCAAAAAGCTGCTCTGTGGCGATGGAGTGGGAAAAGAATAGATTTCCACATTTTGCAGCCCACTGTACAGGCAAACTAGGATTGTGGTTGATGTACTAGTGATTCCCCCGCTCCCCCCTCTTGCACCTTCCCGTTTGTCAGACTATGCACTGTAGATGACAGCAAAGGTTTTGAACCCTATTTTTTGAGGGTTTTGGTTATTTATAATGTTTCAAAACTCTAAGTTGTTAATAATTCATTGTATAAAAACTCATTTCCAAACTTTTTTGCAGCTGTAGGTGTCCTGTCAGCAGTTTTACAGATATCTCTTATATTACTGTGGTCTATAAGGAAGATGCTCTCTGGGTCAGTGTGTAGTGCCTGTGAATTGCCACGGGGGGAATCAGTTTCAAAATTTACTGGCCATAGGATTTACGGTTCTTATACTTCCATAGACTGGCTTCAAAGCAGTGGTTCAGAAACCAGTGGGTGATGTGGCTGTTAATCTGTTACTAACATACTGTATATACAGTCTATGAAAATATCTGAAATTGATGCAGCCATTAAGTATCAAAATGCTCCAGGCTGTAGAATACTGGAATCAATGCTACGTTAGTGGTAAAATAAACGTCAAAAATATGATAAGAAGGTGGTTTATTTCAGATGTCCGGGTTCTAATAATTTTGCACAGTAATGGAAGTCAGTTACATACTGTAGTAGCGTTTTAGTGGCATCGTAGCCACTAGGTCAGATTGAGGGCAAACAGCCGAGATAACGCATTTGCAATGTCAGTGGTACTTTATTAGTGCAGTATACCACTCTGAGGTTGGCCTCCTGCAGTTTCCGTGCCCTCTCCTCCAGCCTTTTAGCAAGAACAGCCAGCTCTGTGTTCTTTCTCCTCAGCCGCCTGACCTTCTCCTCGGTCTCTGGGGCGCTGCTCTTCCGCTAAAAACAGAGTGACACAAATATCATCACACAAAGCCCACAGCACAACCTAAACACAGCAACACCACACAAGAAAGACACAAAATCAGTAATTCAGGGTGGTGTCAACAACTCTGTGGAAATGGAACGACCCTGAGTTCTACAACATCTCCCTTTGTTTTACAGCTGCTTAGATACAATATTATTCTGTGGAATTATTTTCAAACGGCTACAATTTAAAGTTTTATTCAGGGATCTGCAACATCCAGCTCCAGGGCCACAGGTGGCTCTTCAGGCCACCTCCAGTGGCTCCTGTGGCTTTGTCCAGTGGTGGAAGTAGCACGATAATAAATAAAAGTCAGCACTCAAATCAGCAAAAACAAAAACTACATATTGAACAAAAATCAAGACAAAACTAATGCAAATAATTCAGAAAATAGAAAAAATTAAATAGCATAAATGAAATGGTCAAAAATGAACAAAAACTAAGAAACTAAAGAAAAATAAGCAAAATTATGAATAAAATTATGATAGAACATCGTCAATCTTACAAGATTAAGATAAAATTGAGCAAAATGATCAGGAATGTTTAAAAATGTAATTAAATACTAAAATAATAAATCATTTGAATGAAAATGAATGAAATTAAACAAAATTAGTGAGAGAAAATACAGTATACACAAAATTTTCCAAATATAATTTTTAAAATGAACAAAATAAAAAAAAAAAAAACAAAATGAACTAAAACGAATAAAATGATCAAGGTGGTGATTATTTTTACCAGCTACATGTTTCATATGTCATGTGATACATAAAAGGTTTGAATATTTTTTCTTTCTGTCTATACATGGCTCTTTAAACTGGAAAGGTTGCCGGATACAGGTTTACTTATCCAACTGTTCATTTTGTTGCTGTATTCTTGATTATTTCTTTATTCTGCTCATTTTGTCTACATTGATTCTGTAGATCATTCCATTTTACTTTTCTGGGTTTTTTTGGGAATATTTTTCCATTTTATTGTTTATTTCCTTGATTTTGTTGATTCCTTTGCCTTCGCCTTTGTTACATTTACTTTTTGGTTCATATTTATTCTTTTTCTCTTACTTTTGTTCATTTTTGTTTTATTTGGGTAACAATTATGTTAATTTTTGTCCATGTTGATGATAATTTCTTGTCTTAATTCTTGGTCATTCTTTTTTATCTAAATTCAGAAATGAATTAAAACAATAAACAAGACCTCTCTCAGGTAATATTTCAGATTTAGAAAAAAAGTCATAATGTGTGCTTTCTGCTTTTTTATTTTGCTTGTTTACGATGATTTGATGTCTGAGTTGAACTAATGTTTTATATTGGATGCAATAGCAACATGACTTTTTCACTAAGTTGTGCAACCAGATGTTATTTCTGCTAAGAAATAACATGTCTTAAACACTGAACTACCATTTTTAACATTCACTCCTCCAACCATCTCTGCATCAGGATGGAAGATGCTGCGCAGCTTTTGCTCAGCATCACAATTTATTGTCATAATAAATAAATACAGAAGTTGGACACCGAAACTGTAACAGTGAACATTTGATCTCTTTTTGTGCATGTGACCTACTTTATTTTCCGAAAAGCCAGTCTCATCTTATTTTTAGTCTTACCAGCAGGCCATTCTCCTCCCTCAGTGTGGTGCAAGTCTTCTCCAGTTCATCCAGTGCTCGCAGGAGTTCAGAGTTCTGACGCACCAGGAAGCTGTAGTCAGTGCCGTTCTGAAAAACAAGCAAGTCGAAAATTCACATCAGATTTTGAAAAACTCATCCAACTCAATCTTTACAAACCCACTTCTACTTTTTGGTATTTAACATATATTAGACATATTGTATCATCTTTTAACCTCTCACTGGTTGTCTGTTTTGCTCCTCTGCTCACTTCTGTCTGCCCCTACAGCAGGGGTCTCAAACTCCATGGAGGGCCAAGACCCTGCAGGTTTTCTATCAAACCAGTCACTAAAACAGCTGATTTCACTGATCAGCAATCAGGGGGAGGAGGTAATCAGTAAATCTGCTTGTTGGAGACTGGTTGGAGTGAAAACCTGCACAAAACCTGTATGAGCATAATCTGTATATATTATGGACGTGACAGTAATGTCACCCATTAGTTCCTGAAGGGCCGTTTTGAGGCCAATTGACTCGTCACTTCCTGGATGGCATCTTGGCGCCAAAAACAGGATGTAACCATATTTGGATGAACGGCAGCGGGGCTTACAAAGCTTCACCACGCAGTGTCAAACAAAGTCATATCACAGTGTTGTTAGTGTAAACACTTATCCACAGCTGCAGTCGAGTGTATCTCATGTAAAACTATGAACATATTGAATAAATAGAAGATATCGGTCCGACTTTGCTATAGCGAGCTGCTGCTACAGCGACATGTCAATCAAACCCCAGCACAGCAGTCATTTGTCGGATTATTTGCCATAATATCTTAATAATGAAGCAAAAAGTTAAAGATGCACCATCGTGTTACTTAAAAGAGGATCCAAATAAAACATTTGTGACCATGATGACCCATGAAAAAAATGTATTTGCTTAGTATTTTCAGATAGAATCACATGTATCTCTATGAGAAAAAAGCTTCTTGGAGCCAGACGATTGATTCCCCAGAGGCCAAGTGGTGGAATTACAACGTAAAGTTACTTCCGCATTGGCCTCACTGAACAGCCCTGGTCGTTGCCCCTTGGGTGTGAGATTGTAAGTGAAGTGGGTGGGCCACTGGGATGTGGGTTGGGCCTCAGTCGCCTATAAAAGACTGTCCACAGAGGCCTGCTCTCTCTATCTCTCGGCATAGCCTGCTGCAGCCCTCTTTGTCATCTTGATTTTGGTTTACTGCATTATACAACACCCTACACCAGGGGTCTCAAACTCATGCCATGGAGGCCGAGACCCTGCAGGTTTTCTATCCAACCAGTCACTAAATCAGGTGATTTCACTGATCAGCAATCAGGGGGGAGAAGTGAATCAGTCAAATCAGCAGGTTGGTGACTGGTTGTAGAGAAAACCTGCAGGGTCTTGGCCCTCCATGGCACAAGTTTGAGACCCCTGCCCTACACAATTACACTCTGCACTCATCCATTCATTGCAGATATTACTGATCTTTACTGACTATCCTACCCCATCCCTCAAGTTCTTAAAGCAAATAAACCTAATCTGAAGCATTATTTCTGTGTGTTCCTCCCTTCTTGTTACCATACTTGAGCCATGTAACAGTGAAAAAGAACAAAAATTTACACATAGACATAATAGTCAATAAAAAGAACATAATAATGAAAAAATCTAGGAAAGATATTTTTAAAAAATGAGTAGCATAGTAAAGAAAATAAACCGAATGACCAAAGAAGTAATAGGAATATTCAAGAAAATTAACAAAAATAAAACATTAAGAACAAAAAAACCTTAAAAATGAAGAGAATAAAGAGAAAAAAGATGGCGCGTGGTGGTGCAGTGGTTAGCACCAGCAATAAGGTCTTGGAGTTCCCATGTTCTCCCCGTGTCTGAGTGGGTTCTCTGGCTTTCTGTCACATCCTAACTGCCCAAAGGTCTGAATGTGAATGGTTGTCTGTCTCTATATGTCAGTCCTGTGATGAACTGGCGACTCATCCACAGTGTACCTCGTCTTTGCCCTTGGCCAGTTGGGATCAGCTCGAGCGCCAGTAGAATCAATGTCGTAAAGCACTTTGTATAACATTTTTCAAAAACAAGGTTACAAAGTGTTACTTATTGTTGCCTGCTTGGTGTCTGTTTTACACTGCTACTCAGCTTTTTATCACCAGTCTATTTCAATTTGCACAGCACTTTGGTCTAATGTCTTTTAATGTGCTTAGAGATAAATGTTGCAAGAAAAAAAAAAAAAAAATCGGTGGATGGAATGTACTGAAACTATATTTGATCTCTGTAGTAAGGCTAAAATCGTATGCCATCTCTCAGTGACAGAAAAAGCCATTCTCCGCTGTCAGAAAATGTTTAGACAGTGCTTTCTAATGGCAGCTGATAAATGACAGCCTGCTGAATAGGCTTTTCATTAGAATATCTCCATCAGCCAAGCATTGGCACCTATTATACCGAAACAGCTCAGCACAGCGGTGCTGAGCTGACAAAGGACGGCACGCTGCTCACATCAGGAAGACAAAGATGACACCAGAGATGATGATCACACAAACAGAGATTAAGATACGCAAGTATGAAATGTTTTTGTAACACAGACAAGATGAGCATTAAAACAAGAATTTAAGTCTTAAAAGAGGTGGAAAACACTCAAGCACCTGTACCTTTACCCAAGTACTTTTTCCCATAAAATCTACCGCAGAGTAGTTGTTTTGTAGAATACTTTTTACTCTTATCCAGTTAAATTTGAGATGAAAAAATGTACTTCTACTCGGTTACATTTGGTTACACCTCAATGAGTAGGAGTTTAAATTTCAAAAAGAACATAGTAATCAATTACAGTGGGGACAATAAGTATTGGGCAACGTAAAAATGTGCAAGTTCACCCATTTAAAAAGATAAGAGAGGTTTG
>JAQQAE010021126.1:0-10531 GCA_029823295.1 Pseudamia nigra | reverse complement strand
AACCTCTCTTATCTTTTTAAATGGGTGAACTTGCACATTTTTACGTTGCCCAATACTTATTGGCCCCACTGTATGTCTTCCTGTGGGCCCACCACCTGCAGGAAGGGTTGTTTGGGTCCGGTGCTGTGTGTTTTGGGTGGCAGCCAAAGGTGGGGGCCCAGGTGGATCCCCGGTTGCCAAAATTAGCTCCAACTTGGTGGAGGCGCTGGGGCAGACTTTGACTATGTCCCTTGACTGGCCTGGGAACACCTGGGGGTCCCCCCAGAGGAGCTGGAGGAGGTGGGTGGGGAGAGGGAAGTCTGGGCTTCTCTGCTTTGGCTGCTGCCCCCGTGACCCTGACCAGGATAAGAGGAAGATGATGGATGGATAGATGTTTTTACTTATTTACACTTCTGTTTTAATTTATGTAGTTGTTTTTATGCTGTGTGTTTTTAGTCATGTTTGACCTTTTGTAAAGCACTTTGGTCACATATAGGTTGTTGTAAGGGATTATAGAAATAAAATGAATTACATATGAAAAGGCATCTTGTATTTCTTCTTCATTTTGCATGTACAATAAGTGTATGAGGTTGTCTTTTTTGTACCCTGAGCTGTCCTGTTTGTAAGTATGCATTAAATATAGGGTGACTCAGTTCACTGCAAACCAAATTCAACATAATATAGAATGTGAAGCTCACATTTTGATTTAATGCAAAGACATGTTACAAGAAGACAAAAATGAAAATAAGTAAGATCCGGCAAATAATTCACTTCTTGGAAATGCTATGAATACTGTCATTTTCTATTGGACTCCCTAGACAATGTGACTCCCATCAAGTAGTTTTGGTGATCTGCCAGTGAGTTCATTGCTTCCCGGCTGACTGGGTGACCTTAGGATGCTCCAAACTAAGTGTTCACATTCATATCTGTGCTCCTCCCTGTTTTTATGAAACAGCTATGGTTATCTGCTGCACTGCAGATCTCATCAGCTTACAGACAGCTCTCCTTTTGCCTCATAGATGCCATAACAGGGTGGATCTGTTAGTCAAAAAAAATAAATAAATAAATCACACATCAAGCTTTAGTATGCGACATGAATGCACTGACGCACCGTTCAGTTGAATCAAAGGGTGGAGCAAACATGTATAATTAGCTCCTATGTATGTATGAGGTTATTTGGGCTGTCACTATAGAAAGCTGTGACATAGTGTTCACGACTGTAGAAGGCATCAGTGTTCTAATTGTGTGAATTCAGACTGATGTTTAGAGCAGACCTCACCAGCCAGTGTGCCACATAGTCTGGACTCTGGGGGTTTGGCATGGGGTAGGGCTGGAACTGACAACCCTGTGTTACCCTCCCACACTCGGCACAAAAATGCAGGCATCAAACCAACATCAACTACAATTTACAGACATACAAGGAGCTGCGTTGAGGTGCTGGCAACCTCATGGAAATGTGACAATATGTCGCATGCAGAGACGGGGAGAGTAAACAGAAATAGTACTCAAGTACAAGCACTGTTACTTCAAAAATTTTAATGACTCGGGTAGGACTCATAAAAATAGTAGCTGAGTCATAGGTAAGAAGTTCAACATAAAAAAACTACTCGAGTACAGAGTAACCCGATGTGCATTAATGTTTTTTTTTTTAGTTTTCTTGATTATTTTGTTCATTTTTGATCATTTTTTGAGTATTTTGTTCAATGTTGCTAATTTTGATGCTTGTTTTCTTCATTTTTTTCTGTCTCATTGTGATTTTGCTATTTTTTTAGTCATTTTGTTATTTTTGGTCATTTTTTGATGTACCGTACTTGTTAATTTTTCCTATTTCTTTTTGTTATTTTTGCTCATTTTATTCAATTTTGCCAAAAATCTTGTTTATTGTACTCCTGCAATTTTCTTTATGTCAGTCATCTTTACTCATTTTCTTAATTATTTTGCTATTTTTAACTCATTATATTGAATATATTGCTAATTTTCTTGATTTTTTTCATGAGTTTTACTCTTTCATTTTACTCATTTCTACTCATTTACTTGATATTTTTGTTTATTTTCGCTCATGTTCCTGATTATTTTGATCATATTGATCAATTTTCTTGATTTTTTGTGGTTATTTTGTTCCATTTTTGTTACGTGATTACTTTGTTCATTTTAGTCATTTGGTTGCTTAAGTTGTGAATTTTTCATTAATTTACTTGATTATTTTGTTCATTGTGTGCTCCTTTGTTGTCTCATGTATTTATTTTTTTGGTCATTTTATTCCTACACATTGAGTGACCAAATGTAACGCAGCAGAAGTACATCCTTTTCCATCAAAGAAATATAAGTGGGTAAAAGTACAAAGTTTTCTGTTTTCTCAGAAGTAAAATATTAATCAGGTACGTGTATTACCCACCTCTGGTCACATGTAATAGACTGCAATGTTGTTTTCTTACCGTTTATCCAGTTTTATGTTAAGACAAATGCTCCAAATTGAGTCATGGCTCCTTTCTGGTTAACAATAAACAAATGAAAACCACACTAGGGAAAGGTTCATTTTCCATTAGTCTACATTACCCTTGTTAAAGTAGGAAGTGCAAAAACTGCTGTAGAACACACACAAAAGAAACTAGAACGGTATGTTTGACTGTACTGTATTTCTCTTTAGTTACAGATGCACCATTTAGAAACAGATCACTCATACTAAACAAACCTTGTATGAGACGTTTTTGACATCCTGCCTCCTTCTTTTAACCTGTAATTTACAGAGTTGTAGAAGCTGACTTTTATCATCACATCTTTCACCCCCACATCACTTTCAAACTTGGGCTTCCCAGCTGTTTTATACTTTAATAGGCTGCGCCCACAGACTTTCAAAGTCTTTACTCCTCCCAGTAGAGTCTTAAATGCCCAACTTGAAACTAGAACAATGAATTGGAGCATTAGGAGGCTTTTTAGGCTTAATTCAGCTCAGGTGTTTCAGGTTTGAGTGTGAACCACGTGACTCGGGGGGAAACATGTCAAGACACGTCTCACTCCTGTGTGTTAATATTTTGTGCTTCTAGTTTAGTCTATGGCAGAATCTGACCCTGTTGTGTGTAATGTACTGTACTTGTGCTTCATGTTCACTTTTTGAAGATAAGCTACTTTTCTGGTAGAATGGGGGGGAGGGTACCTCGGTCATACTAGTTTATCCTCCCTGCTAGCAAACAACACATGTGAATTCAAGTGACTGGCAGGAAAAATAACATTAAATCAGTTTACGTGTGTTTGAGCGTGGGCGTTTAACCGGACCACCGAGACCCGGTAAATTGGCCCTGCTCAGTTTTATCTGCTCAGTTATCCACTGTCCCGACATGAAAACACCGGAGCAACAGAGACCAACTCTTCGCGGCAGCCGAGCTGACCACGGCACAAAAGTCACAGTGTCTCTGACGGGAAACTGAGCGCGGCGGAGTAATTCTCACAGCCTTTTTGTTCGTCAATGGACCGGGCACCGCTACAAAGCCTCCTGTAGTTCACTGAAAGACAGAAAACAGTAAACGTTAAGTACAAGAGGACATCCTGATCTAGGGTTAGGTAAACCACTCCGCAACGACACTGCGCGCTGCCCGGGGTTATATACTCAGCGGTGACGTCATCGTCGTGCGTCGTAATTCGTCTAAATGAGTTGCATTCAAATGACGATTACCGTAATACTCCACAGTGACTCGAGCTTTTCCAGGACCCAACAGAACATATTTTCAACTCCTTGATACTCAACCCCAGATTAAACACTAATAATAAACTAATAATAATAAACTGCCACAACATCTCAATTTCTAACTGTACCGAGTAGTGATTTTTATAAAATTAACTGAATTGAACTGAATTTATTTAATAAATCAATACACATACAAAATGCATACATACATGGTATATATACAGTACATTAAAATACATGGATGACACAAGAAAGTATAACCTCTTATTTCCATTGTGGTCCACAACAAAGCCTGCAATAAACAAAATAAGCCCTAAATCAGCAACAGGAGACAAAATAAGCCACAAAAATTAAGAAAAAAATGAAGGAAATGAACATAAATGACAAAATAATGAAAATAATCAAGAAGATTAACAACAATCAAAATGAACCAAAGTAAACTGCAAAATAAAGTAATGACTTGCTTGATAACCAAAATGAACAAACTAACTGAGAAAATGAACAAAAATCCGTAAAATAACATAAAATTGACAAAAAAAATCAAAGAAATTATTAAACAAAAGAAGCAAAAATAATTTGAAAAATTAGTAAATAACAATATACCAAAGAAATTGACATTAAAAGGCTATACAACTAATTTGTTTTTTTTTTAATGTTGCCTGAGCATGATACTTCTTCCTATTTAAAACAGAAAAATAATACCAAATAATAAATACAGTATACAATAGTAAATAAATCCATTGCTGAATCTTAAAACCCATGGATGGACTTTCAAAATGTAGTCATGACCAACATACAGTATCATATGTCATACAGACAGAGTCCGGTGTGTTTTGTTAATATATTGTATCTCCAAGAAAATTTCACCAGCTGTCATTATGGTAACCTTTAAATCAATAAATTATTATATGAACAGACATATTACAGACATATAATATTGCGTGCGTCATTTGTCTTTTATTCAGAGATATCGCTGTGACAGTTTTTCATAAACCCAGAAGAAATGCAGGATGTATGTGGAAAAAACAAGACCTGCCTTTTTCAACAAAGCAGGAACACTGACAACATTGATAAAAACATCCCCTGGTGTTGCTTTTTGGAATGCATTGCAGCTATTTTCCCAACAAAAGTATTTATGATTATTTTCTTTTGCACATAGAACAACATAGTTTGCAATAAATAGAAAATCACAGCTGTCATTAGCATGTTAATGACTGGCAAACCAGTCAAGCAACATTTATTAATATCCAGTGAAGCAGCTGCTGTTACGTGACTAACAATGACCAGCTACTTGAATACTTCAGCGTGGTGCACCCGGAAAAAAGTCTTCATAAATGCTATTGCCAGCTCTTTGTGTTCCATGACTTTTTCAGTGAGGCTATGCAGACATGCCTTTCCAGTTCATAGAAAATCATAGTGTGGTGCTAAAATAACTCCTAACATCATCTAGAATGTAGCTCGGTGCTGATCTGAATCCTTGACTGTGCTTTAAACATGTGGTTTGAAAGGAGGACAAATCATCAATTAGAACACCCCAAACTCTAAACAAAGCCTACCTACCTCAGTGTGCTTACCAAACATGGTTGACCTTGTTTGTAGGATCTGACAGTTCCACCCAAGCATCAGGAAATGGCTTTGCTTTCTCTTCATTCAGCGAAAGCTTTATATGACATATACATTTTCAAAGCAAATTGTACTTTTTCTTAGTGCTGAGTCACAACAGTAAACAGATTTCTTAGAAGGCTGAATAAAAGTGGCACTTCAAATGGTCCATATTTTCCTATCGGTGTCAAGTTGAGAAGCACATGCATCGAATTCAAAGCAGGTAAATGTATTTTTATGAGCTAGTAAACTAAGTACGTAGAAAATCGTTTAAAAAGCGAACAAGCAAATGAATAATAATCCACAAAATTAACAAAAAACAAACAGAAAATGACCTAAAGAAATTATAGGATAACAAAAATGCACATAATAATCCATGAAATAAAGAAAATAATCCGCAAAATGATCAACAGCTCTACAAAAGGGACAAAACAATCAATGAAATGAACAAAATAATCCACTTTGTGACCACAACAATAAAGACAATTAACACAAATGAAAAGATAATAAACAAAATGAACAAAAAATTAATCCAATAAGCAAAAGTTATCAAAAATGATCAAAATAATTAAGAAAATTAACAAAAACAATGCAGGCAATAGACCATAATGAAACTATAATAAACAAAAAGAACAAAAGCTCTCAAAATAGAATAAAAAAGTCAAGAAAACTAACAAAACAATGCATAACATGATCAAAATTTCTCAAAAATGAACAAAACTATCATTAAAATGAACAAAATAACCCACAAAATTAACAAATATACTGCAGAGAATAGACCATGAAAATGGCAAGATTATAAACAAAAGAACAGAAATGCTCCAAAATGAACAATAAAATCGAGGACATGGACAGAATAATGCACAGAATGATCAAAACAAACCTGACAATAAACAAAAGTGAAGATAGTGAACAAAATGAGCAAAAGTTCTCAAAATGATCAAACCAGTCAAGAAAAGAACAAAATAATCCACAACATGACAAAAAAAAAAATAAACAAAATAAATGAATAGAATGGAAAAATAATTAACATTAATGAAAATTAACAAAAGAACATAATGCAGACTGCAATATGACCTGACATCTTGCAGTCAGCTAAAATTACTGTGATGACAGCTATTCTACATTAGGGAAAGTTGGATAAAAAAAAAAGCAATAAAACATGTTTTTTATTTCATGACCCACTCAGACCAAGTCAGTGATCTACTTTTGGACCTGACGCACCAGTTGGGAACCACTGGCCTACAGTTTGTGGCTCTGCTGCCAGCATAAAACATGACATGACACTGTAAAAATCAGTGTATTATGAATTTGTTTATGCACGTTTTCCATACTATCTGCTTTTAAATTAAAGCCAGGGTGCAGCACTAACCTGATGTGCATTGTTTTGTCAGATAATTTGTACACAGTGATCTCAGAGGAGCATGAAGATTCAACTCGAGGTGACAGTCGACCTCACACAGCCCAGAGTTCATCTTCAGGCCACTTTCGGATAAACAGGGCGGTGTTGGGTGGTGGCGTAACCATCGACACTTTGCCAAACAACATGACACGCGTAGTGGTGAGTAGTTCTGCACCACAGTGTTTGTAGCACTGGAATCTTTTTAGGCATTAATTAAGTTTTTGACTTTCGATATGTCTGGTTTGTTTGAGTTGGAGTTAAACACTGCCCTCTTTTGGAAACTCAGTTTACTCTTTTCCATTCATTTGGATCAAACATGACAGCATGTAATTTTACCATGTGTATAGTGATTGTTTGCCTGTATGACATACTCTCCATCATCAACCATTACAAACTCTGGTTCATTTTGTGTCTTCTGTCTGGAAGGAGGACTCTGATAAGTATTACACATGGCGGAGCTTTGGCCCTGAGGACGAGCGCACAAAGGAACTGTGGGTAGACATGAGTGACGTTCAACATGGACAAGTGCGAGTGCATGGAATCCTATCAAATGCACACAAACAGGCTGCGGTGAGCGCCACACAGAGTTCTGAAATTCATCTGGCTTTGCTTCTAACAGTGCACGGTGATACTGACACAGCACGGATCAAAAGGGAGGATTTGATACACGCCTGAATGTTTCAATATATGAGGTGAGCAGGGGGTATAGTTCAACGACTGCAGCTCAAGTAGTCTCCAGTTCAAATCTGGGTGCCTCCTTGTTGTATGATTCTTTAGCTGCTCACTGGGATACTCTCAAATATGCAGCACCCAAAATCTAGACACCCTAAGACAAAATAAAGGCCTTAGAGCACCAACTAGTAAACTGAATCTCATACTGTCATAGCAGAGCACTTGACTGCCCATCAACAGGTCCTCACATTTTATTTATTTATTTATCAGCACATTGCATATTAATGAACATTTACATGTAAATTTGTCAGACGGTAGCCAAAGCTAATTTCTGTAGTCTGCACACACCAACCCATCCATCCACAAGTCGCATCATGTGCATCATCCCTTGGTCCCTCATGGTCATATCCACTAAAACTAGGAGGCCCAAAACCCTTTAAAGGTCCGGTCTACAATGTTGGCGAAGTAGCTTCTAGGTGACTGTTTGCGGCGAACCGATATACAGTAAATGATTAAACAGGCGACCTGCCAGTCAACGCGGCTTACAACCTCACAGTTGTCAATCTAGTATGTCTGTTCTTTTCTTGCCTATACCAGCTGTTGAAGGAATCTGAAATGCAGGGTCTCTCCTCTGTCAAACTGTGGTTGGATAAGCTACAGTTGCTAGCTCAACTTCTACGACTGTTTTCAACTCTGCAAGTGACTGTGTCTGTTTGTGCACCTATGAGGTTGTAAGGCATGTTGACTGGCAGGTCACCTGTCTAATAATGTCCTGCAGACCATGTCAAACCATGGGCTAAGAGCGAAATTCCCAACATCCTCTACCGATCCTTTAAGACATACAATGCCAATCAATAGTTCTTTATTTTTTGTTATTTTCAACATTGTAAATTAGGAAAAACAAGACCAACCAATCACAGCCTCTGCTGCAAAGGATATGTTTATCAGAAACCCTCTGAAACTGCACTAATGGAGCAATTGACTCTGTACCCACCCTTCCACTGCACTAGACACCTGATGGTCTAAAGCACATTAATAAGTCAGGAAATGGCACAAATTAACTCTTGACTAGACACACCTGAGGAACTGTGAGTAGACATGAGCAATGTTCGACATGAACAACTCAGAGTGCATGGAATCCTGTCAAATGCACATAAACCAGCTGCAGTGATTGTGAAATTCATCTCATTTTGCTTCTAATAGAGCTACAGTTTTGAGCGCACAAAGACGGCTATTAAACACACATGAATGTTTCAGTAGAGCCACTGAAGAGGGGGTATAACTCCGTGGTAGAGCATTTGACTGCAGATCAAGAGGTCTCCAGTTCAAATGTGGGAGCATGACTGTGCACTCTTTAGCAGTCAAATATACACCACTCACAATAAGGCACAATGAAAGCATCTCAAGTCTCATTGTGCAATGCCATGAACAGGACCCCTCCTCATCACTGAGTAACTTTTCTCTTGACTGAGTGTGTCTTGCCATAATATGCATTTGTACAGTAGTTGTAGTAGCTCTAATGGGGCTGTTGATGCTTTCCCCATGCTTCCTCTGCACAAGACAACTGATGTTCCTAAGCACATTAAGAAAACAAGACAATGCCCAAATGAACACTTCCATTAACAGAAGTTTCTCTTCTGTTAAAGGAATTTTCTCTTCCATTAAAGGAAGTTTTTCCTCTCTTGTCTTGCTCATGGTGGTTCTGTTCGGTTTGGTCTCTGTATAGTCTAAGGTCTTGGCCTTGAATTGTGAAGTGCCTAGAGATAATCGTTGATTATGATTGGTGCTATACAAATAAAATTGAATTGAATTGAATATGAGAGACCTGTGATTTGAAATGTTTTCCAGATGACTATTACTGAATCAGATGAAAGAACGCAAAGCTGTGAAGTGGCTACTTTTGACAATCTAAAATAAAACATGATCTGGGTTGTTTAACACTTTTTTGTTTACCACATAACTTTACACAAGTTCTTCACAGTTTGGATGTCTTTGGTATTAATGTACAAAACACTGGAAAAGGAGGTCTGTCCCAAACCTTTGACTAGTTCTGTACTATATTCTTACCAACCTTCTAGTTCGTGTGAATGCAGCCGTTGCTAGAAAATTTGGTTAGAGAAAAGCTTTTTGCATATATGGCAGCATTATCAGTCATTATTCATGCCTTCACAAATGTAGAACACATAGGGACCAAATAATGTGCAACAGGGTGTAGCTCGTATTTGACGGCAGATTAAGCTGTCCTCAGTTCACCTCTGGATGGCTGTAGATGTGTGAGTATGGGCCTGTGCAGAACAGTAATACTTCATAAAAGACAGCATAAAAAGAATGACAGGGATTTCGACACACCCTTCTCTAAATAAGACACCCTCAATAGACTCTACATTCCCTAGTACTTATGCCAGAAAATCCAACATTTCACTAAAATCTTCCCAGAGAAGTTGGGATGTGAATAAAATGTAAATGCTCCTTTTATACCTAGTCATGCTACCAACCTGTTGCCAGTTAACCTAATTAGTTGTCAAATGCTCCTCCAGGTGTTTTTGATTTGTGCCAATTATTTTTCCAGCCTTTTGTTGCCGCTGTTCCAGCTTTTTGACATGTGTTGCTGCCATTAGACTCAAAATGAATTAATATTTTCCATGAAACAGTAAAATGGCATCTTCTATTGCTTATTTGGGGGGACATGGCGGCAGCAGCTTAAGCAGGGAAGCCCAGACTTCCCTCTCCCATAGTTGCTGCAGTGTGTTGTGGTTCTTCCCTGTGGCCTCCTCTCAGTGGGGCGTGCCTGGAACACCAGAAGTAACTTTAAGTTGTAATCCCACCACTTGGCCACTGGGAAACCGATCATCCGGGTCCAAGAAGCTTTTTCCCATAGAGATACATGTAATTCTATCTGAAAATACAAAGCAAATACATTTTTTTCATGTGTCATCATAGTTTTATTTGGATCCTTCGATAAGTAACGTGGTGGTCCATCTTTAACTTTTGCTCCGTTATTAAGATGTTACAGCAAATAATCCAACAAATCACTGCCATGCTGGGGTTTGATTGTCGTGTTGCTATAGTAACAGCTTGCTAGTGAAGTTGGACTGATTTGGACCTTCGTATCTTCTGTTTATTCAATATGTTCGTAGTTATACATGAGATACACTCGACTGCAGCTGTGGGTAAGTGTTTACACTAACAACACT
>JAQQAE010021125.1:5000-10531 GCA_029823295.1 Pseudamia nigra | reverse complement strand
CTCTCTTATCTTTTTAAATGGGTGAACTTGCACATTTTTACATTTCCCAATACTTATTGTCCCCACTGTACATTCATACATATTTATATGTATATACATGTATGAATGTGTAAATGGGAGTTTTCTTGGGTCTTCTTTTAATTGGATTAATTGGTTTGACACATTTTCTTATTGAAAACCAGTCCCGGGTCACCAGTTTTCCACTTTTCGAGCTCAATCCTAGAACGAATGAAACTCGTAACCTGGGGCAACACTGTACATCGATGCCCCACCCGACATGGTACATGTCAGGAATTTTCAAATCCCAAGAACTTCAGACTGTAACAAACAGCTTTAGCCGGAGAACTGACTTGATTTTCTGCGTCTACGTCTCAAGTCGTGGCGCCTTCGGTGACAAACAGGATTATATGTATCTGTGGTTTGCAGAAACACACAGCGGTGACATTTCATTCTGAGTTGTGAGAATGGACATTGCAAGGTTCTGGTGAGTTGACGGCAGCAACAGTACGATGGAAGGAGGAAGAAATTGATCAGTGATGTTCTGCACCATTACACCGACCATGCATGTGTAATGACCCTAATTACCCCTCCTTGCCCAGCCTTTCCACCCCTCGCAAACAAACAAAACATGCCGCTCCTTGACAAAACTGGAGGACACAAGGGTCATTGTTCGGAAAACATCCTCCCGTTGCAAAATGATCCCGCTTTCTCATTTCCCTGCCTGTTTTGGTACACCCCTCACCCTGTCCTCCGCATTGGATACTTGATAAACCCCCGTCACCCCTCCCTCCGAAACCAACAGCGCTCCCTCCCTGTCCCCGGGTCGACACAGAGAGCCCCTTGTTGTGCTGAACTGCGATCGCATACCTCAGCGAGCCTATCAGCTTCTTCTTTCTTTAGCTCCTACAGCTAAAGTTCCCAGACTCGAGTCGCATTTCTTAATGACGCTGCGAAGGACGCGAGCCGGTCAAAAGAGACTGAAATGTTTGTCAAACCAGCTGCATATGGTTTCTCTCTGTTGACCAATGGGTCGAAAGTACCGTTTTCTCATTGATGTGTATGTGTTTTGTCATGGTGAGGATTTATCAGGATAAACTTTTTTCTTTGGCCTGTAAAATGATGTGATTTCAGATTAGATTTGACTCTTTCTGTATCTTCTACATTGGATTTTCTGTATTTTCTGGCTTTTTGTGCCTCCTAAGCATCTCTGTTGAATTTGCACCATCATCTTTTGTGGTATTTTACGTTGTATTTTTGGTTGTTTGCATCTTTTTTGTCACTTTGCATGAGTTATGACTTTCTCATCTGTGCCTTTTTGCTTCATACTTCTTGTGTTGCTCTTGTACTTTTACGCACTTCATCTTTATTTTGCATTTTTTTCTTTTCTGTCTGCATTTTTTACATCTTTTACTTTTTTGATCCACCGTGTTGTTTTTCCTCTTTTTTCATCTTTTATATCTTTCTGCATCTTTTTCATATGTGTCCTTTTCTCTCTCTTTCTTTTCATTTTACTTTTTGTCTTTTATGTCAATTGCCCCATTTGGTATCGCTTTGACTCTTTTATGTCATTTTTGCATGTTTTACATTGTGCTTTTTTTGCGTCTTAGTTGTGTTTTTCATCAATTTCATCCTTGATTTCTTTTTTTTTATGTTTTACATCAGTTTGTTCTTTTTGCAACTTTTTCACCTTCTGGGGATATTGTGTCTTTTGTGTTGCTTGTGTTATTTCCGCCTTCACTAGTGAGCTGTTACTATAGCAACATGTCAATCAAACCCCAGCACAGCATTGATTTGTTGGATTATTTGCTGTAATATCTTAATAATGGAGTAAAATGTTAAAGATGGATCATCATGTTACTTTTTAAAGGATCCAAATGAAATGTTTGGGACAATGATGACTCATGAAAAAAATTTATTGGCTTAGTATTTTCAGATAGAATCACATGTATCTATGGGAAAAAAGCTTCTTGGAGCCGGACGATCGGTTCCCCAGTGGCCAAACGGTGGAATTACAACTTAAAGTTACTTCCACATCGGCCTCATTGAACAAACACGGTCATTGAACTGATTTTCACACATTTGACTTTTTTTTTGTTTTTTGCATCAGTCAATTACTTGTGATTTTTGTCTTTTTTCATCTATGTCCTTTATGTCACTTTCTATCACTGCATTTTTTCACTTTTTATCTTTTCCATTTTGCTTCTTTTTGATTCTTTTATGTTGTTTTTGCATGTTTTCCATGATACATTGCGTCTTTGTTGCCTTTTTGCCTCTTTTTTGTGTTTTATATGTTTCATCAGTTCCATCCTTTTGCATCTTCTATGTCTTTTTTTATTTTCATGAGGTTTTTTTTCATCCTTTCAATCAGATTTTATCATTTTCCATTTAAGTAATAAACCGAAACCATAAATAATCAATGGTTTCTTGACATTTCACAGGAAAACGGACTTGTACTTATGTTGACTGATGGAACATTTGTTGATGGTCGCTGTTTGTCCAGCTCAGGTTCAAACTGCTCCACCGACAGCGACGAGTCCTTACGCACTTAGCCTGCTCCCATCCGGCTCTGAATAAACACGTCTGATCAATACTGTATGTAAAGTATAAATAAAAAGAAAATAAAAAACCTCATAATTGCCAGGTGTGGTATGTCAAAGCGAGCTGTTTCCGTTGATTTATTTCTTTTCGTCTGCAGGCTGAAACCCTGTGACACGACTCCTATTGCTCTAAAACTGCTCTTGCAGATCGGTGGAGCATCGCCTCGTTGAATAAAAGATTAGCATGCTTGGTGAATAAAACATCAGGACTATTTTCTTATATAAAAAGGTCAAAACAACTGTCTCGACAAGTGGTGATCTATTTACCCTCGCTTTCCCCGGCTCTTGCTTGCAAATACAACCGCGCACAGACGCGCATCATCGTAACCACTTTAATCTTTTAACAGCGGTTCCTCGGGGGATCCCAGCGCTATCGTTAGCATTGTAGCCGAACGAGTGTAAAGCCAGGCCTTCATTTGAACAGCAACAATTTGTAGTTTCTGTGTTTAACAGTGAGCTGAAACACAAGCCGGGCTCTAGAGTTTAAAGGCGGCTGAAACGTGACCCTGACGGTAAACGGACCGGCGTTGACCCGCTGGGTGAAATCCACAGCACGTCACAGCTCTCCTGCAGGGCGCCCACAGACACCGCCACACAAATGTCTCGGATGATATTTTCAAATCCGTCTCTACGGCTGAATATGAGTGGATCAGCTGACGTGTCATTTCACAAAGACTTAATCCATTAAGATTTTCACATAATTATGGTTTTATCAATGTACCTATTTATTGTGGAAGTAGTGCTTTATGTCTTATCTTCAATTCAATATTGTGTTTTTACTGTACAGACTCTTTGTTCTTCACAGTCTATGACATTAGAGATTTAAATTCATATTGTTGATCGTTCTGATATGATATTTTGGAACAATGTATTCCTTAAAAACCTCTTCCCAGTCAGACGTCCTCTGTGTTTAAAGGAGCAGTGTGTAGAATTTGGTGGCATGTGTAGCACAAATGTACCTCACGGATCTGATGAGACATGTGTGCAAAGCCGTCACCAAAGTTAAACATAAAACATGTTTGGGGTGGTTTAACACTTTTTTGTTCCCTGCATAGTTCCACATGTGTTGTTTTACAGTTTGGATGTCTTCAAAAATAATGGACAGCTAAAAAAAAAAGAAATAAAAGAAAGGACACTATCAGAGACTTTTGACTTGCAGTATCAATCGTGTAGTCTGAGGTGAAAAAAGGGTTCTTGTTTTCAGGTGATTGTTCACTGAAATTATGCATCTGATATTTATTTTCTGCAGATACTGTACATTCTAAATCCTACACACTGTACCTTTATATTACATTCAAGCATCAAAAATGTTCATGGTAACACAAACGTGTGAACTTCTGCCAGAATCAAACTTAACGCTCTTGCACCTGTCGGGAGGCGACTCGTCTTCTTCTTCAGGTGTTTATTTCCCGCAGAGATAAACAAAGGTAGCAAATGCACATAAAACCTTTGTGTGTGTCTCTGTCAAACACACACGAAGCCCATGGTCGACCTTGTGCATCACCTTTTGGTGACGATGGACACACGCAGACTGACTGACTGACTGACTGACTGCAGGAAATTACTTTGATTTGGTGTCTGAATGATGTTCATGCTCAGTGCACACACACATATACACACACGCACACACACACCTATTCACACACATATACACACATATTCACACACACACATACATACACACACACACACTCGGTGACCTTGTTTGTTCAACGTTGCCACTAGAATATAAACAACAAAGATGGACCTTCCTTTCATAACATCACAATAAAACTAAATGTAGCTGTGACAAATCTGATGTCAGTCTCCATAAACAGTGAAAACACACAGGATGGATGAACACGGCCCAAAGCAGCTGCTGCTGCACCGGCTGCAGAGACAACTCAATGAGGTGTGTGCGTTTCACATGTATGTTAACAGTTCCATCATATCACAAATACATCCACACATGTTGTCCTACGAAGGCAGAGGCTGTGTTTGCAGTGCAGGCTCCTGCTACTCGCTACCTGCTGCACATACTGTCTCTACCTGCTGTTTTCAGCAGCTCACATGTTTGTTGGTTTGATAGGATTCCTACTAGTGACATCACAGGCGTCTGCTGTTCCTCCTGAGGTCCACGCAAATACACAAACACACAGAAAAATACACACGTTTTAAAACTAAATTACATAAGATTCAAATGCAATTATTTAGTAATATTAGACATGTTAATTAAAAAGGGTGGATGTATGTATGTATATACAGTATGTATGTATGTATGTATGTGTGTATGTATGGGTGTATGGATGGATGGATGGATGGATGGATGGATGGTTGGGCTCATTTCAGTTCAGTATACAGTACTTTTTTGTCCCATGGAGAAATTCATTTTAGGCTCTAGAATCTGTGAAATATGACAATATAGTTGTTGGCAGAACTTTGTTTATTTATTTCATTTTTAAGATAAGATAAGATAAGATAAGATAAACCTTTATTTTTATCAACTACCTAATATTTTGTTCATGTTTCTTCATTCTGTTTCTGATCTTGGACATTTTTTCTTCATTTCCTTGATTATTTTGTTCATTTCTCATTGTTTTTATGAACATTTTGATGATTTTATGCCTTTTTCTGTTCATTTCCTTGATTATTTGTTCATTTTGCCACATTTTTCCTTTTCCTTTTGATTATTTAGTTGATTTACTTGCTATTTTATTCACTATAATCCAAACATTCAGTGTGTTACTGTTGTTTTTTTGTTTGTTTGTTTTTGGGGGGTGGTTGCCTGAATGTAGAAGTTGCTGCAAATTTTCGCCTAATTTTCTCTGAAAACATGACTGACTCATTCTCACACAGTCCAGTTCCAGTCTTACCTTCATTTTGATCAATCTGATATTTTACTTATTGAATGTAATTAACTGCATCAGTTTGGTTTCACTGAATTTAATACAGCGG
>JAQQAE010021125.1:0-2500 GCA_029823295.1 Pseudamia nigra | reverse complement strand
ATGAAGACATAGTCACTATGGTCTTCTGAATCACCTCGGATCAGTTTGTCTAGGGAGACGCTAAAACCTTTACACAGCACTGAACGCGACACTTGTTAGAAATCAAGTGGCTGCAGTTTGGCAGCAAAAATGCTGAATAAAGTCTAACACTGTTGTATTTAACAACTTCACCAAATTCAGGAGGCTTTAATAATGTTAACAAGAGCCTGCCCGATGTTTAACTGAAATGCAGAAAAGGCGATTTTCCTGACAGTAGAGTCTTGTGAGACAGCGCTGGAAGAAACGTTCATCTGGTATTAAATATTTCAGCTATTGTCAGGGTTTATTTTCTGAAACGGTTTCATACGAGCTATTATTTGTGCTCATTTAACGCACAGTATGGGAGAAATCCAGAACAGCGAGGGAGGAAAACAGAAGGGTCTGCTGAGGCGAACGGGAAGAGAAAAAATAAAAATAAAATTCAAGGAGGGAAAAACAGATGGAACAAGGGGAGATGAGAAGTAGCAGGTAAGTCAAAGCATCGCTGTGACACACATCTGAAACGTGTGACGACGAGGCAGCTCTTGTCATATTTGTTGAAGCGATGGTGATCGAGTGCTTTTACAAACCTCTGAAGAGTCCGAGCTGCGTGGACTCGATCCTCAAAGTCGTTTCAAATTGGACCAAACTCTCTCGATTCTCCTTGTCAAACAGCTTTCATTTCCTCCCTGACAGGTAAATCACGGGTAAAAATCCCATTACCTCACGTCGACTGCAACCACAACAACAACGACGCGGGCTAAATGACACGTTTGTAGTCAGGCTGTCAGAACCTCCTCCATCTGGCCAAAGACCGGACAAACGTGACCGAACTGAACAATCAGACGCGGCACTCGATTTTCCCGGGAAAATCCCGACCCGCGGCGACGTTCTTCCAGTAAACTGGTCTAAATGTTGAGGATTTAGACCATTCGACTGAACGTCGAGGGACACGAAACAGGCCCGAGCTGCAGACGGCGGTGAAACAGTACCACGGAAAAATACTGTCACCTCATGATTATAATGACTCAAGTAAACGTAGACGTACGCAGACAAAACGAGTACTTGAGTACTTTCACCACACGGAATTTATTACAACCTAATACATTGCCTTCAAACATGTATTTTGGTCATTTTTTTGATTATTTATGTGAGTATTTGGATCATTTTTCATGACTTTGTTGCATAGACAGTTTATTTTTTTACTTGATTGTTTCCTTTTTACTTTTTTTTCTTCATTTCTTCTTGTTTTTAAACAAATTTTGTTTCTTTTAGGTCCTTTAGTTTTAACATTTTTGAGCATCTTCCTCACATTGTTGCTTATTTGTTGACTTTTGCTCAATTTCTTGATTATTTTCATGAACCACTCTTTATTTTTTATTGTTCTGTTCATTTCCTGCTGTTTTTGTTCATTTTACTCATTTTATGCTCAATTTGTTGCTTTGTTTTTCACTGTTTTTGCATAGTTTTTGTCATTTTGTCGATTAGTTTATTCATTTTGATAATTTGCTGGATTTTTATTTGCTCGGTTTCTTTATATTTTACATTTCATTTTGTAGTTTTTTTCTTTTATTTTGCTGCCTATTTTATCTTTTGATCATGTTGTTGTTATTTCTTAAATTTTTGCACGTTTTCTTGATTATATTTGTCCCTTTTGTTCATTTGTTGCTTATTTGTTCATTTAGACTTAATTACATGCAATATATGACTTTACAATTTTATCAACTGCGTGGTTCAGTTTTTTGTCTTTTTTTTGGTGATTTCGTTACTTACTTGATTACTTTGCTCAATATCCTTAAATTTACACTTTATTTGATCGTATTTCATAGTACATCTACTTGAGTACTGTCCGCCTCCAATAACCTAAGTGGAAAAAGGTTTTTTTTTTTTCCCCTCAGCCTTCAGAACCTCCGTTCTCAATGGGAGCCACACAACTAGTAATTTATGGCATATTCTTCCCTCAGGCAACATGTTGAGGATGTTGATTATGGATCTATTTTTGTCCTCTGTGTACTGTCACCTAATCTAATTTGCCACATTCTTGCTAAACGGCGGCGAAGCGGAGGGAGACGTGACGACAGACGCCTGCTTTTGTCACATTTGGGTCACAGTTGCATGTTTTCGTCGACCAGTGAGCATCAGGATGCCAGGTTTTTTTTCCATCAAACTATCAATGAGTGTGTGTCTGTGTGAGATTCAACCCGATCTCTGCGATCGGTGTTTGGACGTATATATAACGATATCATCCATTAGTTTGTGAAGGGTCGTTTTGAGGTCAATCAGGTCACTTCCTGCCGACACATTGGAGCCAAAGACAGAATGTGACCATATTTGGACGTCAGCGGGGCTTATGAAGCGTTCATGTCAGGGGACTCATGGGAAGCTAATATTAGCCATTAGCTTAATGATGCGGTAAAACTTCACCACACAGTGTCAAACAAAGTCATATGACATGTTGTTAGTGTAAACACTTACCCACAGC
>JAQQAE010021124.1:0-10531 GCA_029823295.1 Pseudamia nigra | reverse complement strand
AGAAAAATGGCGTCTCCATCTCATCCTCCTCTGGTAAGTGTCTTTATAAATCAATAAATGTGCACGTACGGGTGTGTGATACATACTTTATGGGAGTTTTCGTGGGTCCAGAATGGATTAATTGCTTTTACATGTTTTCCTATGGAAAAACTTGCTCCGGCTAATGAATGATTCGCCCAATGAACGTGACGCCGGAACGAATTAAATTCGTTAGCCGGGGCACCGCTGTACTGAAATCAAGTGCACTGGTCCAGGGTGGAGGGTTTTTTTGTTTACACTATAGGGAATATATTTAGTTAGGCATCTCCGAATCCTCCTAGAAAATTTTAGCATCAAACCTTTTTTTAATTTCTTGTTTCTTGTTAGAACAGTATAAATCTGTCTTGAGTGCAGATGTTTATAAAGGGAACAAAATGTAAAAGTTAGCAAGAAAACGAACAAAATAAACTAGAAAACTAATGAATAGAGTGTGTGTGCAGACTACCTGGCCCACTGTCCAGGAGCCTAACAGTGAGTTTAATAAAATGTGAGTGTCTAAAACAAATTACAGAGTTCAGAGTTGCCAATAGCATCAAAATGTCACAATAAGACACACAGTAGAAGCTCCTCACTCTTCATCTCAGCCGCTCTAATTAAAGCTTCTGCAGCAGATTTGTGCTTCGCAGCTACATGACGGAATTGCGGAGCGTGGCTGGAGGCAAGAACAGACACCAAATCTCAGACAAGGCTCCCAGTCTAATGTGAATTTCACAAATGCACTGCAGAAGGGTTGAACCATGGATTGTATATAAAGATGGACATCACACATAAGTTTCTGAAATGCTGTCTGGAAGCTCTAACATGAAGGCCCTGAACATCGCCCTATTGGCATAAACCCCTGTTCATTCTGATCCAAAAATGGATGTAGATGTGGAGGGGTGAGCAGCGGTGGACTGAACAGTGGGATCTCAAACACACCTGTCAATCACAGTGTTATAAATCTCTGTGTAATATTCACAGACATGGAGCTAGAGGCACTAAAACCACTGGACTGGAAATCTTTACATGACTCGAGATGGATTCACTTTTTGATTCAGCCCCCAGTGGATACCGACAGTGCTGCAGTTTATAACACTTTTATAACACATTTGACTCAAGGCCTTTTACTTTTTATCATTATAAATTAGATCCAAAGCTGTAATTTAATTTAAATAACAACAACTTAACACCTCGCGCACCAGCTCAGGCTCCTCCCCCGCCAGAGAGGCGACATTCCACATCCCCAGAGCGGTGTATATATCACACACACTAAAAAAAACTTACAAAATTAATTTCAATACTTTCAGACAAAAATAGAAACAAGTTGTATTCTGTGTCGGGTCACAGCACAACAACCATGGCCACATGGTGCGCTAACCCCGCTAACGATAGTAGTTGTAATATTTATTGATTGTTAATCTATTTCTTGGAAGAGTGATCAGAAGCTTTGAGTTATATAAACTTGCATTTAGCACCAGCCCCCACCAGACTTCTATTATTTACAAAGAAAAGCAACATAGCTACACAGCTAAACATGTCCTCTCAACCCGGAAACTCCAAATAAATCCAAATCCAGTTGTTTCAGGGAGAGGGCTCCCCATGTGTAATCTCATGTTTAAATTCTGATGTAATTACAGACTGTTTTGAGTTATTATGGGTGCGAAGCTAATCCAGAGGTGGCGAAGATTAAAATGAAATCACTGCAAATGAGCATGACATGGGTAGTTCGAGCATTTTTTTTATTGTTTCTTTTTTGTGATATCCCTCAAGAGGTTCTTTGCTTTTTACTGTTCTGTTTTTTTACATCAGTCAATATAAATGTGTCTTATGTGAGAGTATTTACTGTTCATATTTGACTGTACAAAACATTACAATGGAACAACGGGAGTTCCACGTTTTTGGGTATGCGCTCCTCAGTCCTTTCCTACTTATCTCATTTGTTTACCCTTAAATACAGTGCAGAGTCTACCAGCTACGTCAGGAAATTCTGAACAGAAAACTAAACTTTATTGTAATAATTGTCAAAAGTAAATGAAGTACCCTGGACAATTTGTTGCTTTTTTCCTTTTAAACTGAAACTGTAACGAACCGAAGGGAACCAGATTTTTAACAGGCACTAAGAAGCGAGAGCATAAACTCCAGTTTTAGCCTCCCTCCACTGGCTCCCGGTTCATTTAGGAATCAGTTTTAAAATTCTTTTATTTGTTTTTAAGTCGTTGAATGGCCACGCCCCCTTTTAGCAGTCTGGTCCCTTACACCCCCTCTCGGTCCCACAGGTCCAGATGTTATTAGAGATTCTTAGAGCTTTTTCAGTTCTGGGTCTTAAACTCTGGGATGAGCTCCTTCTGCACATCAGACAATCTCCTTCGGTCGCTGCTTTTAAATCTCGCTTAAAAACACACTTTTATTCCCAGGCCTTCTGAACCACAGTGACACATTGATAATGTTTTCTATTCATTTTATTCTGTTTTTTTTTTAGCTGTTTGCGTTTCTTAATCCCCCTGTTTTTATCTATTTTGTATATTTTTACCGTCTTGTTTTATTTCTGTCCTGTGTTTGTCTTTATGGTTATTTTATTGTACAGCCTTGTTGTTATTTTTAAGGTGCTTGATAAATAAAGATGATATGAGGGTACAAACCAAACCGTGACCTTTGTGAACAGTTACACTCCTAGTGTATGGAATTATGTAATAAACAAAGAAGTGTTAAAGACCCCAGAACATGCTTTAGATTTTAAAAGAAAGCAGACACATTTCGCTTTGATGACTCATGGCAGAGTTAATTTGTGCCATTTTTTGCCTTCTTACTACCAAAAAGACAGACTGAAAAACTACTATGGTACTAATCAAAAAGACATTCAGTTGAGTAAAAAGGAAAAAAGAGTTCATCATTACTCTGAGAAATGAATGTCAGTGAGTCTGAAAAATCTGTCGAACTCTGAAGGCGTCTCTAAGCACAGTCACCAAAACCATCACACACTGATGAAAGTAGCTCTCATGAGGACTGCCCCCAGTTTCTGAAGGTGGCAAACCTAATAAAGTCCTCTCAGAGGTCGTCCTGGGCCTTCCTGTCCTGGGACAGTCCTTATCAGAGCCAGTTTCATGAATAGAGGGGCTGCTTTTCTCTTTACTTAACTGTTTCTTGCCATTATATGGATTTGTACCGTAGCTGTAGTGGCACTACGAGGTTATAGATATGGTACCCACCCTTTTACACTAGACAGCTGGTGGCCTGAGGCCCAGTAGGAGGGTGAGACAAATTAACGCTTGACCTAGTTGGTGAATCTGATAAGAGAATGCCATGAGTGTGCAAAGCTGTCGTCTCAGTTAGCTGTGGCTACTTTGGACAATCTAAACTATAAAAGATTTTCTGGGTCGCATAACATGTTCATGTTTACTACATAATTCCATGCATGTTCATTCACAGTGTGGATGTCTTCAGTATCAATGTACAATATTGACAATAATAAATATCAAGAAAAAACAGTGGCAAAGAAGGTGTGTCCAGATTTTTTGACTGGTCGTGTATGTGTCCACATGTCACATCCTGCTCTACATGTCACAACGTGGAAGTGGGAACTAGTGATTGTATGGCATAAATCACCAGCTTCTTCCAGGGATTATTTCCACACTGCCAAACGTGTGAGGCATCGTAATCCCTGATTTACAGTTCGCTTCAGCGTCACAACCTCAAAAGTAAATAAATGGAGCCCAAGGTCGTCCCAACTTTCCTAACTCTGAGTGGAGATGTCTGCAGGGTTCCACGACCTCAGACGCATACTCACATCAACACAGAGTTTAATTACCCTGTGCTGGACATCAGGACGATAGGTTAGACAATCACTAAAAAGACAACATGATCAATAGAATTCACCAGGCAATTAGAGACTAAAGCACATCCGTAATCACACTGTGCTTTGAACTCCGCGCTATTAAAATACAAAAACAAAACATTCCTGTCTGTTTTGTAATCATGAGTCGCCGTTATGTCATTTTTCCATTTCATTATCACCATTGTTCACTGTTCTGATAGATTGTGCAACAGTGCTGATATACTTTAAAATGTTATATTCAAGAGCAAGGACAGAACTGCATAATCTGATCACAGTTACAGCGAAGAACCATTTACATGCACTGTGAAAGATGAGATCACTGGTTGCATAAAAAATATGTAATGTGACAATGTTATTGAGCAGATTTAAACTTATAAAACAGTTCAAGTGAATTGTAAAAAGTCAAAGATATTCAAAAATGGTTGCATTTTTTTTCCTTCCCTGGATATTTTTATATTTAGGTCTTATAAGGTCTTTGATATAGGATGGAAACAACAAGGCTCCATCTTATATCAAAGACCTTATTGTTCCTTACAAACCAATCAGAACTCTCCGCTCCCAGAGTGCAGGTCTACTTGTGGTTCTAGAATCTCTAGAACTAGACTGGGAGGCAGAGCCTTCAGTTACCAGGCTCCTCTCCTGTGGAACCAACTTCCAATGTAGGTGTGGGATGCAGACACACTCTGTACCTTTAAAACTAGGCTTAAGACTTTCCATTTTGACAAAGCATATAGTTAAGTCTAGGTCAGGAAAACCCTTAGTTATCCCTTAGCTCTTCTGCATAGTCCTAGGCTGCAGGGGGACAGTGATGCACAGAGCTTTGCTTTTAACCTCTTTCTTTACCTCCTTTTTAACTCCTCCTGTACCGCTCTCCCCAAATCTCTCACTCTCTCCCACCACCTCTCTTCTTCCCTCTCTCCATTTTCCTTTTTTCTCTTTATTTCTCACCTCTCTAGTCGCCTCTTTCTCTGTCCCTCTCTACTCCCCTTCTTATTTTCTCTTTTGTAATACTGTGATACTAACTTGCATCGTCCCTGTAGTTTTGTGCTTCCTCCCTCTGCCCTCGGTCTCCAGGTCTCGTGATGTCCTTGCTGTGGGTTTGCTGGTTCTGGACCGGTCCAGTGTCTGTCTTTTCTTTCTCCTCTGTCCACTTCCTCTGCTTGTTCTGTTGGGTTTATAGTCCTGAGTTCTCGACCTTGAATTGTGAAGCGCCTAGAGATAATCGTTGATAATGATTGGTGCTATACAAATAAAATTGAATAAAATTTAATTTAAAAAATCTCTGGGGAAATTTTAAAGTACATATGTAATTAAGAGGATTCTTATTATTATAATGTCATTAAACCAAAAACAAGTGTAGCAAGATAAAAGAGTGAAACCATTTTTCCTGATTTAGAAAATTATATAGAATTTATAGAATTTGAAATGTTAAATCATTTCACAACTTAACCTACTCAATAAAATGTTTTAAAGTAAACACTGACTACATTTTGAGAGTTCACACTGGGTCTTTTTACACCTGATGCTGGTGTTGAGTGACCATTAAAATCTTAACTGAGTACACAAAGGGATGAAACCTCAGCACATGAAGTAACACATAAAGTCTGTGCTGCACAAATAAAATGAAATGTTTCCATGGGCTGGTTTGAGTGATTTAAAAAAAGAGAGAGAACTGTGAACTTCACGGACAGTATACAACACCAGTACAAACAAATTCACTTTTAAATGTTCAAATGTCATGTTCTGTCCATGCACAAAGCCTTGGTCAGAGTTTGATAGATGAGATTTTAGACACTAAAAATAATGTTATGGAAAGGTACAAACAGGAAAAATTTACAAACAGAACGAAACTGGATCCAAACCGTGGTCTAGAGCGCAAGTCGAAAAGTTTTCACCACCCAAACAATCCTCTATTGAGGTTTTTGTGACACATCTCATCCATTTCCAACATCTATGGACTCACAGCCCAAAATGGTTGGTAAGAATAAAAAAAAATAAGAAAAACCCCAAAACATATAAAAACAGGTAAAAATGAACCATGTGAAAGAACATATGGAATTATGATTTTTTTAACCTAAAACATGTTTGACACTCACTGGGAGCAACTTGGAGTTCAGTGTCTTCAGCCTGTGGACACAGAAGCCAGGGATGGGACCACTAACCTCCCGGTTCATGAACAACTCGGTCTACCTACTGAGCCACAGCTGTCGCTTTGAGGACAACGTTGCACACTCATGGCACTCTCTCGACAGATCCATGAGGCGGTCACCTGGAATGGTTTTCAATTCACACGTGCACCTTGCTAAGAGTTAACTTGTGCCATTTCAGTAGCAGCGCAGAGCAGAGAGTGCTGAGGGTGCTAAAAACACTCTGTGGACGAGGCCCTAAATATGCTTCAGATCACGAGTTGCATGTATAGACGGGCGGGTACAGAAACAGTAGCCCTACTAGTGCTACTACAACTACTGTACAAATCCAAAACCAGTGGAAGAGAGGTACTGTCCAAATTTTGACAGGAAGTTTAAAGGTGCATCCTACAATGTTGGCAAATTAGCTAGTAGTAGCGTTTGTGGCAGATCAATATAAATGATTAAACAGAAAACCTGCCAGTCAACATGGCAACCTCACAGTTGTCGATCTGGTATGTCTGTTCTTTTTTACCTGTACTAGATGTTGAAGGAATCTGAAATGCAGGCTCTCTCTCTGTATCTGTATCTGTCCTCGGTCGTCCTGCGGTTGGATGAACTAATGTTGCTTCCTCGTAGCTACTGCTATGACTTTTTAAACTCTACCAGGGAGTGTGTGAGCTCCTGCACCTGCAGTATGAAGCTCTAAGCTGTAAGCGGTGTTGATCTAATCATATACAGTGGACTGCAACAGATGATCAGCTACTAGCTAGACTCCCAACATTGTAGACTGCACCTTTAAGGGCATGGAGTGATGAACCTGGGTGTCCTAGATGGCAATGCCATACTCTGATTGTGACTCCATAACCATCTCATCAACTTCCTAAAATTTTGTGGTCCTTGTAATTGTCATTACAGTGTCATTACCTCTAAAACATACTGTAGCTTTAGGACATAATACTGTACAGTGCATGAGACCCACGAGACGATTTTCAGCTGGAGAACAGGCTCTTTTTGTCTTATACATAAATACAAGCATCCCACTGGTGATTCTGAGTCAGTATCAGGACTTTGTCTCTTTTAAAACAATATCCTTGAGTCAACGTAATGGTACAAAAACTTCAAGGAAAATAAACCTCATTACCACTAATAAAACCGTGTTAGACTCACAGATGGGTGACAAATTAAAGGATTAGTTATGCAAATGATCCACTTATAGAGATTGATTTGACCCAGATAGATGTGATCCTTGTAAGTGGTTTCTGCCGTATGTGCAAACAGGGTTTATTGATTGTAAAAGTCATGAAGGATGGATGATGGTGTTGGTGAGAGGCTGCAGTTTGAGACCGATTTCACTGGGTTCAACACAAACTTGGCAGATCCTTGTTTTATTCATGAGAGAGAGGATGAGGAGGCACAGAAAAGCTGGGGCATGGAACAAACAGACGTACAGGACAGGTAGACGTTTACAGACATATGACAGGGAGGGTGGAATGGCCCTGCTCCTGCACACCAAGGAACATCTCTACAAATATTGCTCAGGATTAAACCATTTAAGTCAAGTTATCATATACAGTATGTAGTCCAGGCTAAAACCACCTAAGGTAAAGACAAAATAGGTCAGAGAAGGAGGGTAACACATGATCAGCATAATATAAATATGAATGAGTTCCAGTGCTCAAACGTTTATGAATCAGAATGTTTAAGAATCACATAGTGTCATTTTAACGTTGTTAAAATAGCATAAGTTGTTTTTTTTTGTTTGACATCAAACATTGTTTAACATCATGTATTTTTACATCTGAATGTTTGTGCACAAATCTGAAATTTTAAACGTACTTAAGGAAGAGGCAAAATTGTACTTTTTACTTCCTGCTTTAGTCTGACAGCTTTAGTTCCTTTTCAAATGACAGATTTTCACTGCCTTCCTCTTTAGTGACGAATAATACAAACAAATAATTATCTTTGTTGTGGTATATGAGGTGTGGGTCTTGAATAATGAGAGTGACGTGGTTTACAGTCACACTGAGTGTTATATATTAAAGGTTGGGTATTCACACACAACTGTGAAAGTTTACAATAAGTGACATCTGTCGTTCATTGCCAGATACTGACTGAAGTGCACGTGCTTGCTAAGATTTAATGAAGGGAGAGTGGATGTAAAAAAAAAAAAACTTCTGAAAACACTCAACAAACTGGGCAAATCATTCAAAATGACTGATGACTCAGTATAACTCAGTATAAAGCTCACGCTGTGCTCTTGGGAAAGCGGTTTCTGATCCAAAATCAAATCACCGTGCCTGACCACCCTCACTATTCACCTGATCTAGCGCTGTTTGACTTTTGCCTTTTTCCTAAGATTAAATCTGTGCTTAAAGGAACACGTTTAGAGTCTGTGTCAGAAGTTAAGAAAAGAGCAACGGATGTTCTATCCACTGTCTGGAGACGACCTACTGCACTGCTTTGGTCAGTGGAAGACCTGAATGTCCAGCAGCAGTGTGTTGATGCAGGAGAGGCACATGGACAATGCATATGGTAATATTTAAGGATGTATTTTTGTGAACTCTTTTCTCTTGTTTCTACATTTTCTTTTTTTTGAAAAAAAATCCATGGCAACAACATCTTTAGTATCCATGCGACCAACTTCATACCATATTCAACGGGTGTCTCTGCCGCTGTGATGATAATAGTTTTGGTGTCCTGGGATGGAAAACAAAAATCACATCGTTCTGATGTCGAGGGCAGTTCAGCGTGAATCCATTTTCCTTATGTCAATCAGAGCCCATGATCATTTTGTTTGATACAATACAACTGGGTCTGTTTACAAATCCCACAGCAGAGAGAGCTCAAAGCAGCAGAAAATCAGCTTCCACTGTGTTAGAGCTGGAGCAGAGGGAAAAATGATTGATTCTCTACATCTCGCCAGCCTGTGTCGAAATCATTCTGAGCAGCAGAATCTGTTTCAATAAAAGTCCAGAAGTGAGCCTTGTCACGATAAAAGAGCACTTGATTTTTCGTTTCGTCTGCCAACAGGGATCTAGTATGACCGTGTGGACCGCTGCCTTTTCATTCCTCCTGACAAACACGTTTTGGTTTTAAAATCGATTGTACAAGGGAAAAACTGACCTAAAATGACAATGTACCCTTCGCAACTGCAAGTCTCCCCTTTTCTCCTCAAACTCAAATGATGTAAAGCTGTTTTTTTCCTGATCATTCATGATGAAGTGTGAAATGAAAGCTGTGTGCGCTGTGCTGGAGGTGCATTGTGTCCTTTTTTACAGGGAGAGGGCAAACTTCTATTTTCAGCAGCAGGAGCAATCTGCTGGCCTGCAGTGGCCGTTAATGACACACAAGCCTTGAAAGGTCCATGCTATGTCCTGATTAAACTGTTTTCATGTTGCTTCAGGGACACCGTTTGGCTGCAAAAACTACGTTTAGCTCAGGTTCCAAGCTGTGCACTGCATTAAACACGTTCACTTGAAATAATTTATAAATGCATCTACTATAAAAATCACATGATTCGGTCATTAATGGGGCGATAAAATTTAAAGCGTCTCAAACTCTCAGACTGATAGTGTCTGTCATTTTTCACACAGTTAAAAGGTTTCTTGACAAGCTGCCTGAATGATGACTACCTACTTTTGGAAAGTTGGGAACACTGTGATGTGTTGTTACACTGGAGAGCGTTTGCAGTTTTAAAAAAACAGCTGTCGATCTGCACAGAATATAGTATATCTGACTCCTGTGTGAAAAATAGGACAAACATTTACCCCTGCTTGGGATTATTTTTTTATAACACTGCCACATAACTTTTTTGTTATTCATAACTAAGGCTGCAGGAGACAGTAAGAGGGGGAAAAATGCCAGAATTTGAAAATATATTTATCCCTTACGCATGTCTTCTCTATCCAATTCAAAAGATACATAGATAGCGTGATGCTCTGTCAAGTCGATGTAAAATGTGACTCCATGGCTGCTGAATCACTACACTGGTCAAACCACAGAATGGAGGTGCCTGTCCTTCAAAAACAAGAGCATGAGTCCTGTGTTTACAGACTGTATTACGACCATAGACTGTATATATTAGTGACAGAGTGGTTTTATTGGCACTTGCAGCTGCAGCTGAGCATTTGTCAGGAAACCCTATGTTCTATTAAATCCATAAATAGAAGCTACAAAGGTCTAGCTCAGTGCAAATCTGCAGGCAAGTGCAGCTGCTGTCATACAGACCTGTCAATCAAAGCCCACATGGCAGTGATTATTTTGGACAATTTGCCATAATATCTTGATAAGAGAAAAATTGAAAGGTGGACCGCCAGATCACTTATTAGCAAATTCACATGACACTTTAGAGACCATAATGAGTCATTTAGTATTTCTAAAGAAAAATCCAATGTACCGTAATTTTCGCATGATAAGGCGCACCTAAAAGCCTTCAATTTTCTCAAAAGCTGACAGTGCACCTTATAATCCGGTGCGCCTTATATATGGATTAATATTGGTTAATTGTGGCTACCGTAGTCAGGGGGCGTCGCAGAAGTAACAGCGGTAAGAA
>JAQQAE010021122.1:0-10532 GCA_029823295.1 Pseudamia nigra | reverse complement strand
CAGCGGAGTAGTAATCAAAGGCACTGTTGTTGCCATGGTAACCACACATTCCGTTAGAATTCTCCATTCGATTCCTACCCCCCTCCCCAGATTTAATGAAACCCATCAATAAAGAATGAAAAGTAGTCATTTGATGGGAAATGATGACCCTACAGGGTCGTCAAATTCAGATTCTGACAACCTGCGTCATTGTTTTAATTTGACGATCTTATATTTTCAGTGTTCTTGCAAACCACAACAGAGATAATTTTCCTATAGTATCATCAGAGGAGCAAAGAATACTAAATTATTACTTAATTGTATTTGCACATCTATAATACTGCACTCACGAATAAAAAGTATCACATAAACATAGCATCAAGTGAGCCAGAATAGTCTATGTTTTACACAAACACAATTCGCTACCAAATACCCTGTGGACAAAATCATCAGTAAAGTTGTTGTTATTGTGGATAAATGTGAAATTCACTCGTGCAGGATGGATGTTTTTGTGAGCAGCTGCCTCCACAGTTTTGGGCAAACAAAGCTCACACTACATAATGAAGCTCTTGCCTTTCAGAGACTTGAAGTACAGTTGGTTCTTTATGTGGGAATGGATTTTCTTGAGATTTGTTTTCAGCATCAGCTGAACAGGATTGGAATTCAGACTCATTTTACTTTGTGTTGAGGTGTTGTCTGTCCATTTTTTTTTACCCAAGTCCAGCATTGAAGTTTTTCTTTATCTATTACATATTCCATTTTTATTTACTCAGTAATTTCAACTAAAATACACCCAAATAAACCCAAAATATTAAAAAAATCTTAAAACTTATAATCTTAAAAAGTACTGCAAAGTACACACCAATAATAATTTTGTTGTTGTTGCTTTCATTCCTCAATATAAGAAAGGCAGATGTCATTTTCAGAAAGATAAAATATACTTCAGAATTTTTATTCAGTTATAATTACAAAACACAAAACATTCTCTCATAATTATTTTTTTCTGTATAATTTTATTAAAACATTGGCCTCCAACAGATAAAGAATGTACATAATAATAATAATAATGAATAATATTAATATTGATAATAATAATAGTAATATTAATAATAAGCCAAATAATGTCAGAAAAGAAGTGTTTTCTGTATTTATGTTTTTATTTTGTCAATTCTTCTGTGAGGCGTTCTCTGGATCTCTGCATTCTTTGACTTCAAGGCTTGAGCTAATTACTGAGGAATGTACAGTACAGGAAATAAAAATATGCTTCCCCTGTCTTGTTTTCTTTTCTGACATCACCACACTTTTTTTCTCTTTTGCAATTCATCACACAATTCAGTCATTCATATCTGTTCCAAAACTATCAACATAAACCTTTGCAAACGCGCACATATTTTCAGGCAGGTTAGTGCCTTCACACAGGCACGTATACTCTATTGTGCGTGCTCATATTCACACACAAGCACACAGTAAAACACATGCTTGGCTGCTTGCAGTGTGGTACAATACTGAGCTCCGGTGCTTTAATCAGACCTTTGGTCTTAGTGTCCCACTGACCAAGGCAGCAGCAGCCACAGAGCTTCTTTCTCAGCAGAACCAAACATAGAAAAAAACAAATTTGTTTGCCACCCAACCTGGCTCTAGCACCACCACACCAACCCTTGTGACTAACCTTGTCACTCCAGCTGCTCCTTGCCAAAAGTGCTTCATGCTGAGTGGTATCTCCTTTGTTCTTGGAATTGGAAGGAAATGCCATAGATGCACTGTCAAAAAAGTGACCTTTAAAAATTACAAGATTCTCATTGAGTGGGTGTCCTTTTTACACAACACAATGTCACCAGGCTGCGCAATATTCAGATTGTCCATTAATAAAGTTTGAACTTTTAAAACAATTAAAAACACAATAGCACAATAAAAATCTTTGTTTTGATTTTAAAGTCTGCACGCTGCACTCAAATGTAGGTTTATGGTATGTTCTGACAGGCAGGTGATGCTGAAAATCTCTTTTTATGGTTTCAGAGCAGTTCATGTGGGCTTGACAAGAGCAGAATATCATCCTGTCATGCAGCTGATTTCTCTATCTGCATGTCCGGAGTTCTCAGAAAAGCAGTCAGTTTGAAATGGTGACTCCAGAGCTGGCGGTCATGTGTCAATGACATCCTGTGCTGGCGAAGGTTCGTGGGGCAAACTGGTGGCATTGGGCAGCGGCTGCGTGTGGCTTACAGAGTTCTGCTGTAGTTCTAGTGCCATGGCATTCTGTGGGTGGGGGAACTCCTTTACTTGTTTGCGGTACTCCAGAAAGGTGGATGCCTTAGTGGCAATGGCAACCACATTTTTTCCAACAAAGATGGTGGAAACACGGCTATCCTGAAACAGTACCATGTTTACACCTCGTATAAGAATGGTCACCACATTTATTGTGACTAGACTCAGAACGGGGTACAACATCATTTTCTGGGGTGACATGTGCTCTCCCTGCATGCTAATTTCACTAAGTGACACACAGGGCAGGATGAGCAAGAGGATGTAACAGTAGAAGAACATCAAACCCTCAGCCCAGATAGGCAGCCCCGTCCGCTGGGGTTCCCAAAGGTTAGCTTGGATGTCCAGGAGATCCAACAGGTCCAGAGCCACCCAGAACAGACGACTCCTCATGTCTTCCTTCCTCCGGAAAGTTCTCACATACTCCATACTGTCCAAAGCCACTAGAACCAAATAAAGACCCGGCACACATACAGATAAGAGTAACGTCAAAGCCTTGCGGGCTACTGTCTCCAGACTTTTCCTGTCAGCTTTGCAATTCTGGAAGACAAAGTAGAGCTTGATCTCCAGTACAAAGATGTACAGAAACCAGAGGATCATGGCGTATCCTCGTCGTGCAGTTCTCACCTCGGCACCAACCCATACTGCCACATATCGCAAGACAATGAGGAAACATACATCCCCGACCAGCACTATAATACATACACCAATCTTCCTTGGACCCTGGTTCTGTTCCACCAGGTATGCATCCATGAAGGCCATGCTGGTCATGATGACAATGGTGGTGAGGCACACGTGGCGTTTGTCTGGGGGCGGCAACACCATGGCGAGGGCAACTGCTGACTCTCACTCTTAGTCTATAGCCTTAAAAGAAAAAAATGTCCTGAAGGGGAAACCTGGGACTATGTCCAATCAAAACCTTTCAGGTATTGAGGGTCCTCTAAAAACTTTGAGGTCCACAGTAGCAAATGTGTCTAATATTAACATAATACTGCAAATCACCGCACTAATAGTCTACTGGTGAGGATGGTTAATGCAACATAGAAGCAGAGTCGTGTGTGGAGTCAGCAGAGAGATTTTAACTGCTGATTGCTCTCAGGCCATGTGAAAAGAGGAACATCACCTCGTTACTCAGTGCACTTCCATTGATTTGGTTCTCCCCCTGAACATGGGCTATGCTGAGGTCTTTACAGCTGATGCACCATAACTGACAGTAATCCACACAGTCAAAGGGGCTGCCTTTGTTTAATGGACATGTGATGTCATTACGAGACACAATGCTGCACTGTAGAACTGTTTATATGAGTGTTTATATTTGTACGAGATTCTGTAGGAAGCTACTGTGCTGCAGTTCAGCATGTGTGAGGAATTCCTCATTGGATACTCCTGCAGAAGGTGATGCAGTGTGTGTGGCTCTTTACAGTCCTGCAGTATGAGTGAAGGGATATAAAGGAGAGAGAGGAAAGGAGTCTGCAGTGGCCAGAGGCCCCCAGCCGCCATAAATCACAGAGACAGTAGGTCAACGGCCCATGAGGCCTTGCGTCCGACACCGTCTTCCCCGGGGGGAGGCTCTTACATTGGAATGAAGAGCCATCCTTCCCATCTCCTTTTGCCACGTGCCAGCTTCTCCACGGCCTACAGGAGGGAGAAATAAAAGAGGAAAATGAGGGGGAGGGTAGAGAGAAGGGAGAAAGAAACCTGTCAGCACTACTGAGCCATATAACACAGCTTTCATTGCCAATGGCCTTCCATATGTGAGGAGCCAAGAAATGTGTCAGCTCAACACAAATAAAGCCTGTTTCACTATTGATAGGACAGAACATATTGCACATGTTAAGACTGCTTCAGGAGGACATTACCCCTCTCCTGTATGTGACAAGCCACAACACATTTGAATGTATGGCTTAATATGCTCCAATGGTAAAGTTATGCTATGAAGCACATTTCGGTAATAATGCTAAGCTATTTCATTTTGGAAGTGTAATTAATAGAGAATTTATAACGGAGTAGCAGCCAATTGTAAAGCCTCATATAGTAGCTAGTAGCTAACTCTTCGGCACTTCTCTGCACTACATTTTCTACTTTAGGCAGCGGTAAATGGGAAAGACAGAAAGGTCAGCTGCTGCACATATCATGAAGCATTCCGCTTGAGGTTCCACACTAAGACAAGGCAATTATGCAGGTTAATTTTACTGAAGGAACTTTTTGCTTCTAGTGCCCTTAGGTAGTGCTGTCTTCTTACATTCTCTATATCTGAAGTGTTTCTTACCATATAGTGATAATGATAACACTGTTGAATGTCGAAGTACAGTTTCCACTTACAATCTACTTTTGGCTCAAAGATGGTTCAAGGTGTTTCTCTGTGACCTGCTTAGTATTCCAGCTGATGTGTGAGCTGAGGCGTATGACAGGTCAGTTTAGAGGGGGTGTCTCATTAACAGTCCAGTCGGACATTTACAGAACTTTCTAGAAAACAAAGAACAGATGCTAGGCATTTTGCTCGTCAGCAGGAGTTTGCCATGTGCAATGGCCTCCTCCATAAATAACAGCATGTCTAAATATTAGCATGTAGAAAAATAAATTGTCTGATAAAAGAAACTGACATGTGTTAATTGAGCAGAAACATGTCTCTTTGGATGATGTTTGGTGAGCTTCTTGTCAAGCAATACCTGTAATTTATCTAGTGCTCTATTATCTAGTTGCTCTATACTCGTTCATTTCTATCTGCTCCTGATGTCAGTGGATGCTTCAGGCAGAACACAAATCAATCAGGTTTCTGTCATTACGTATATTGCAAATCAAGATATGACTGGATCATACTGAGCACCAGCACTGGCAGCATTCATAGAAGCAATGTGTCTGGCTAAGGCAAGTGATTATTAAAGTTTAGCTTAAAATAATCAATCCAAGGAAATAATTTAAGGCAATAACAAGATGGAATTTAACAACGCTAAATAATTTTAGGCAAAGAACAAGTTAAAGTTAAGTTTGCAACTGCTTAACTTTATTACACCCCGTTACCTTACAATTAAATTAAACAGCATTGTGAAAATCTAATAATCTTATATCAATCGCAACATTTACTACCAATTTGCATTTTATGGTGTATCTCGTGGTTAAGATCAATGATTTACTGATCACTTACATTTGCTTCATAATTTACTTATAGACCATCTAGAAAACATGTTACTTTGTGAAAAATGCCATTGGATGATGTGTACAGCATGCTGTCTATTTAGTTATAATGCAATTACTGAAGTACTGATAATCACTTTATAAATGCTCATGAGTTCTCACATTCTAATCATTTATCAAGTCTTCTGTTAAATCTGTCAAAAGGCCATGAGAAAAGGGTTTTAATTTGTCAAGTATGCAGATGTAAGTTGCTGTTAATTAATGTTTTCATCCTACTTGTCTGCAGAGGGATTTTTTTTTTTACAAAATATGTTTAATACTGTGTCTCAGAACATGGAAAGAAGAAGAAGAGGAAAAATCTTTCTAACAAAACAAAGTTTTGATTTGTTTTTCATTTGTCATCAACAAATACTAGCCCAAATCTCAACCTTGGGCTTTTATCATTTTCTGAATACATAAACGGAAAAGGAAAACAATCTTTCTTTGATTGTCTAATTCCAAATAAAAACATTGCAAACTGTTTCATCACTGTGTTTGATCAATGTTTAGTTTTCACAAAGATGTCAGTTTCACTCCCACGTCAAGTCTATGTCTAATGAAGGTCTTGAGAGACATAAGAATGTGCTAAGTGAACACAACTTCGTTTTCTGCTGTTTATTGTAAAATTATCAAAGCAAAATGAGCATTTGATCTTTGTGAATGAGATGTGAATATCCTGGGAGGCTAGTTTTTATCAGACAAATTCAGGCATTGAAGCATATAAACTATACAGTATATATAATCTTGACAGATGCACACAAAAACATAAAAATCAGTAATTGCTGCTTTGCAAAAAATATAATGAACGCACTGGGTGGCATCTTATGTGTGAAAAGGAAACAATGGCATGTTTTTGATCTTGTATCATGTTGAACCAAATGCTGTCAATAGAAGCCCAATATAACAGAAGCATCAGGCTGCAGAATGAGCCTCATTTGCAACTCAAGCATGGATTTGAATGTTTAAAACCTATTATGTAGAACAGGGCCTAAGTAAGAGATTAAATTCATAAGATGGTGATTAATTGACTGATTAGCAGAATGCTGTGCATCATTAACATGCTATAAGGAAGACTGCTCTCACATATACAGTACATCACATCATCATTTAAATGCCATTAATTATCAAAAGTCTTTGAGATTGTTTCCGTAATGAATGGATTACAGCCAGTGTGATAATATGAAACTGCTAAATTGGATGGTTGGACTCTCAGAGGAATTATGACTCTGGACGAGAAACACGGATCCCAAGATATCATCAGCACGATTTGCTACATCGTGGGCATCTTACAAAAATAGAAGATGATGAACTTTGACACTAATGGATGATTATTAATCTTTTCCGTCACATTCTGTAGAAAAGTTCCTTTGTCTCTTTGAAATCATGACAGAAGTGATCTGCACTGTTTTGCATATGATTTCTGTTCAGCATTTGTACTGTAGAACGCCAGGCTGAAGATTAGCCCAGGGTGCCAGTGCAGAATTGAAAAAAGAAGGAATGAAATGTCAATTGATATTCAATTTGACAAGTGTGACGACTATCATTTTACATCTTTACTTGACTTGTTCCCTTTATATGCACGGATCCCCAGACTTCATTTCATCTTTATGTGCTTCAATTACAGAGTATTAATTATGGTGTACTAAAAACAGGCAACATGGAGTGCTGTGAACTGGCTGTCCAACATTTATTCACAGAGGAAAGCTTTTATTGTGTCTGGGGTCCAGGCCATTATCTCTCCAAACAGCCAGAGCTTCCTTGTCAGGCAGTTATATTAACAGTTAGCCTTCCTGTCTGTTCACAGGCTACCACATAGATCACAACAAGGACAAAAGCTGGGGCAGAAATAGCCTTACTGCATTACTAGTTTTGTTTGCTCTGGCCATTTTTATAAAAATTGTGATGAAGGCATACTGGAGCCAAATAATACAATGGTCAGTACAACTAGAAGAACAGTATTTTGTCTGCCATCTGAAAATACATGAATGAAAAGCTGTTTGGTTGTGTACACAAAAAAGTTTTAAGCACTGGTTTAACTTAATTATCTCTGTTGTGTTTAAATTGATGTTTTTTGTGACTAAGGCTCAGTGCTTAAGGGTAAGAAAGTATTTCAAACTGGAAGAAGCTTGTCTTTTAACACTGAGCTGTGCTGACACTTCTTACATCTTGTGAGGACTGAGAGCGGGTATTTGTTTACAGCATAAAAAATCATTTCATCCTGCTACTGTGGATGGCACACTGTTACCTGTAGGCTTCAAAGAAGTGTGAGATGTTTATGCTTTTGGGAAGGTGCATTGTTATGCATTGAATGTATTGTACTACATCTCCGACTTTGCTATCACTTGTTCTTTTTCCTTCCTCACTACCCCCAGGATGAACAAATGTTTGCGTCAATGTCAGCCGACACTGCAGAGGGACAGCTCAAGTCTCCTGAGCAGTCCGTTTTGTCCAATATTTATGTCAGGTTGTCTTCATTAGGGCCAGAATAAAACCCATATGTTGTCTTGGCTGCTAGCCATCTCCATCATCTCAGCAGGTGTTCTGTGCCATCCATTGTGTTACACTCAGTGCTTGGCTAGTTTTGGGAGACATAGCAGATTGCTTTGAATTTGTCCAGTACACAGAGTACAGCTACACACAACTCAACTAAATAAATGCCTGTATGCACAAAGATACGTACATAATGTATGCACTCAGACACGTGCGCGTGCGCACACACACACCCCCCAGTGACAGTCTGTAATTTGCAGGTCATGGCTTTATCCCATCTTTCACATCCTGATAGAGCTCAGTAACCTCATACTGATCGCATACATCCTCTACTGATTACAACATTGCAAGGTATTATATTGTCAAATCCCTAAATACATGTTAAGGCATGTCTCATGTCTCCCGCTGGGACCAATAACCAGCCTGGCAGCATTCAGAGATGTCTGTTTGATTCCCCCAGGTACCGGCACAAACGCCTGTGACATCCCTCAGCCGTTCACTGAACATTTCCTTAACATATTAAAAAAAAAAACCTCCCTCATGGAGATTAGCATAGTCTGCAGTGTAATATTCAGTACTGTATCAACTGTGACACATTGAAATTCTAGACATATCTATTGTGCGTTTACTTGTCATTATCAATTGAATTTTTCCTTTCTGCCTATTTTGTGTAATTCAAAGACACACACGTCAGCTTGCCAAAAAAAGAAAACAGGAGATGTATATTTTTGGTGCTGTTAGATTTCCATTAACTTGTTTTCTTGTTATCCCTGCATAATATGCTTGTGATTGCTTATGAGGTTGTGCTGGGTTAGAATACTGAGGAGGATCTGAAATGAAGAAGAGGCTTTGTAGCAGAGGCTAAGCTCATTTTATCACCCATTATGGCTGATTAAGGCTGATCCACACTCTGCTTTGCCATGTCACATTGTCTGTATGTGATAAGCACTCAAGGTTCATTTTAACACATAACAGTAACAAACCCAATCTATATTCATGCTGTTTGTGCTTAAATAGCTGTGGGTGTTGATCAAACACGGCTGGAATCAAACATGTTGCACATGACAAAAGATGGATAGCTGTTGTGGAGGGAGGGCTCCTGTAATAAGCATTGTGTAGGGCCGAATGTTGAAAACAGCTCAAAAAAACTTTACTTCAACTTGGCCCCCAGCAGCAGAGACAGGGGGCTTTTCAACATGACAGACATGTCTTTTTCTCCCCTGCCAACTCTCAAACAGCCATAATGTGCGCAGCGTCAATCAAAGCATATTCTTTATTCACAAAGCTGGGGAGAGGATCAAAGACACCATGCCACTGTGAGTCATCATCAAAGTGAAGAGCAGCCCTCTGACATCCCACCCGGCAGTTAGTCACTGACACGGGGGCGAACATGACTACTTGTCCAACTGCAAATGAAGTAAGGCACTTTTAAAGTATGGTCCAAAATTAGTTAAGTAACAGTGGTTTTGAAAAGTTTAACCTTCATTTCATGTTGTATTATTCAACAAGGATATGATTGACTGTTTGCCACACACAAACACTGACTTGTTTCTTTTATAACACCTCCTGTAACTCAGTGTAATCCTTTTCTACCACTTTCAACAGTCTGTTAATGAAAACTATCAAAGTACTGAAAACTACGTATGTGCGTCCTTTCCGTTTGTGATTGAACTGCTTTGTGCTGGAAGCCCATCATTTGGTGATATTAGGCTACTCATTTCCAGCTAAGTGGGTCATTTGCCTACAATCATGACAACAGCTAACATAGTGATTTCTATGCAAAGGACTCAGGTCAGTTTTCCTGTCGTAATCCTTACTCTTGCTCCAGATTTCTTTAGTGTGTTTTCTGCTCCTCTACAGCAGCAACAATGTTCAAAATTAACTTTCATTAGCTTAGAAATAGAAACTTCTCATAAGCACTTTTAAAGACCAGCTTTGCTGTGACCTCGAAAGCAAGCAAGCAAACAAACAAACAAACCAAAAACCCATACAAAACAAAAAACCAAAAAGAAAATCATGAAACAGCTGCATGAATTGTATTGTATTGTTTCTGTTAGGTGCCCTTCATTTAAGTGCTAGTTTTACATTTGCAATAGCAGCATGTTTTCTTTGTCTACACCTGGCATGATGGTGGCAAAGATAAGGAGATAGAATTACAGTGGTACAGTACCTCACTGTATGAACGCTTCCCCCTATGAAATATTCAGTGTACAAAAAAAATTTGGGCCAAAAATGCGTCCCAGTATCTGCATAAAACATCGCATTATGAAAGAGATAGACCAGGAAGTGAACTCTGGCCCACCTGGCAGTGACTGTGATGTTCCCCGAAGTGATAGGCAAACTAGTACTGTAGCTACAGTCATGTGAAAAAATTAGGACACCCCATTAATAAAGTCAGGTCTTTATTAAGAAATGTTCACATATCAATGTCCAATCTTATTTTTATTTATTTCTGGAAAACAAAGTGATAGTAATTTAATGACAAAAATTAACATTGTTTTAGTCATCAAACAAAAGATAGGAACAGAATGCATATTTTAATGGAGGAAAAACTTAGGACACCCTACCCCCTAATAGCTAGTGTTGCCCCCTTTGGCTGAAATAACTTGAGTGAGATGCTTCTTGTAGCA